>MU124153.1:0-13498 GCA_014904935.1 Melanogaster broomeanus
CATGGGCGATCGTCCCAAGATGAAACGCACTGGGCTCTGAGTTACTTGATGCCATGCATTACACTCTCACAGTAGAGTGGCGGCCTAGAAAACCGTTGACTGATATCGATCGTTTCTTGTGTTACTTTAAACCTTTGATTAGCACGCTGACTTGCCCCACAGGCTAGCCACAGCATCGACAGTGACAGCGCTGAGCGACGTGGGAAAATAGTAAATGAAAAAAAAAATACTCCCGCACAAGTTTTTGGTAGTGTATCTGCGTACTGCTGTAGTACAGTATCACCAGAGCTCTGTATTCGTTAACAACTAGAAACATCCATCTACAACATGTCCGATCCACAAAACATCTCTTCCGTGCTGGATGAGATGACCGCCAGTATGGCAGCGACCAGAGAGCTCATACAATCTCTCCGGGAAAAGTATGTACACGTCCTGTAGCGTCCTTGTGCTGCTGATCACCAAGTGCACGCAGACAATCCTCCACAGACCAGATGGACACCAGTGATGGCATATCCCTGTTATCTCTAAAACACCACCTCATGCTATTCTACCTTCAATCGCTTGTGCTCCTCTCTTCTCGCCGGGCAGCAGGCGATTCATTGCAAAACAGGGCCCCAGCATCGTTACCTTTTAGTGCTGTCGATCGCTCAGCACGCGGCGCAGGATTGGGCGATAGGGTGGATTCCATGATCGAAGGTCGTGTTGTGCTCGAGAAAGTAAAAGTGCTGGAAAGCAGGATGAGGTATCAGATCGAGAAGCTCGTTCGTATAGCAGACGACGCTTCCAAGAACGTCGCAGATGGTAAGTCTGGTACACTAACTCATATCTCGATGAACCAACTAAGATGATTGTTTGCAAGACCCCCTTGCCTTCCGTCCCAACCCCCAATCCCTAAGTCGACAACGACCAAGGATCAGATGCCGAATCCGACAAGGACCAAAACGAGACGAAGAAAACCGCGACGGTATCTACGGCCCCCGAAGTTGGCTTCCTATGCCCTACACAGAAACCGCTGGGGACAAACGATCCAAACGTCAGCCCATCCCCCAAAGCCCTCTCCCGCTCTTATTCACCAGGATCCCTCACGACCCACGTCGAGTCCACTTCTGGCTCGGCTCCATGCTGCCTTTACCTCAGATCGTGCACGCGAAGTTCAACGCATGACCGAGTTCGAAGAAGATAACTTCACGCGGCTGGTGATGAAAAAGAAGGACATGCGGAGACGGAAACAGGACGAAGAAGACCTTGCGCTCGGTGGAACTGCCTCCAGTCGTAGCGGGCGCCGTGCCCGTGGCTTGGAAGATGAATTTCAGGACGTGTTGCGTTCCGTGGGAGGACAAGGATGGGTGCTATTGGAGATGGATACGAGGAACTCAGACAGAAGGGCAAGAAGTCAGATGCATTGTCTCGGGCTAGGACAAGGAGACTGGATAACGTGGACGGCGGAGATGAGGATATTCCCCAGGCTAAAAGAGGTCGATTCGAGAAGGAAAGACGGTCTCTGGGTAAGAGGATGGCTAAGTCAGAAAGAAAGTAACGTACGAGTACAATATATCCACCATATCCATCACCATGTTGCATTAACAAGATCTTGTCAAATGACTACATAGTCAGATTGACCAAAATTTACCTTGCTACTGTACTATCCATGGGTCTCGTGACGAACGCATCCAATGCCAGTGATTGAATGATTTTTTGGGAATGATTCCGGAACTGCCACACACCATCTACACCCCACACGGCATGCAAGTAGCCAGAATGGCATCGCGACAGACAACAGTTATATCTCAGAAGCGCGTCGCTGTAAGCACCGTTGCCAACGCGAGGACAAAAAGGCGCAAAATCGAGATCAAGGAAACAGAGTGAGTACCGTAATATTACTGTCTGAATCTGAGGCTCCCTGCGGTGCTGAATTGCTGGCAAGGTCTACAGTAACTATCACAACCACTGGCGCTGGGAATTCTAGTAGCGATATAATCGAGAACCTTGAAAGAGACACGTTAGGAGCTTCGTGGAGGACTGCCCTGGAGGCAGAGTTTGGGAAGCCATATTTTCGGAAGGTGCGGTTTAGCTTGGTTGCTCACATACGAGTACGAGTACATGCTGACAGTTTCCCAGCTCAAAGATTTCCTGATTTCGGAGCACAAATCCCATGTAGTATACCCATCAGGTGAGTTTAGCATCCGTAGCAACGCCTGACGATGTTTCTCAAGACCTTCCAGTTGAAGATATCTACTCGTGGTCAAGATTGACACCCTGGACTCTGTCGAGGCTATTGTGTTAGGACAGGTAAGCTGCCGGCCGATGGATCTATTTCGCTCATTCATGATCACATCAGGACCCATACCATGATGTCGGTCAAGCACATGGTAAGTCGACAAACTCAAGGAGAATTCGCACGTACACTAGGTGCTCATTTACATACAATGCCCATCCCATAGGACTATCATTCTCCGTCTTACCACCGACAAAAATTGCCGGGATCATTAAAGAACATCTACAAACAGCTCTCCAACGACATCCCCTCCTTCGAGGCGCCAGAGACAGGGTAGATCACGCCTTCCCGCGGTGTCCCCGCAGCTTCGCTTACCCTTGCATGACAACAGGGACCTCACGCCGCTTGCCAAATCTGGCGTCCTGTGGCTCAACGCCTGCCTCACAGTCCGTGCACACAACGCCAACTCTCACTCGAAGAAAGGATGGGAGTCCTTCACGGATGCTGTTGTCAAGGCCGTCCTGGAACGAGGTGACGAGCGGGGGGTAGTGGTCTTTGCGTGGGGTCTGCCAGCGCAGAAGACGTGTGCAAGGCTAGGGATCGATGAGGTGAGCTTGTATTCTACCGGGTGAATCTGTCCATCAGACTCATTTGCTCGATCGTAGGAGAAACACCTGATTTTGAAGTGCGCTTTCCCCCCCTCTTCTGGACCAAAATTAGATAACTTAGACAATGACATTCCTAGATCCGCCCACCCGTCACCTCTCTCAGCTTATCGAGGTTTTCTCGGAAATGAGCACTTCAAGAAGGCGAACGAGTGGTTACGCCAGAAGAACCGAAACGAGATTGACTGGACAGTGCTTTGTTCCTCGACGGTGCCCTCGTCAACACCACGCCTTTTGATATTCACGCTCGTCCAAACCTGCATAGCTACTGTGTATGTAACTGCGGTGTATGTCGCTCTAAATGTTTGTGGATAACAAGGTTGCACTGTACCAGTGCCCGCTGCTCTATCAGAAAGAAAAGAATTACACATCTAAGACAGCATGTTGCAACAAGTACAGACTTACAGGGACTCGGAGGAGATAACATCGAGTACTGCATAACATGTGAACACTGACGTCCACAGGCCCGTAACAGCGGAGGCCAAGGTGGAGGTGTAGCCTACACCTGTGAAAACCGTACACAATACGGACATACCAATGACAAATTTAGCAGGGGAATGCGGTCTTGCAATGTGTTCTCGGTATGGTACGGTCACAACAAAACCCCGGTCTCTTTGCTTGCTCGACATGTTCTAATTTCTTCTGTTCGACGGCTGCCCGAACCTTCTCAAACTGGGCATGGTCACTCTCGACATAGCTAAACTCGGCCAAGCCAAATTCACTGCACAGGTACAATGTGCGTATACGATATTCATCGAACCTGTGATAGCCTGAGAGCGCTGTTTGCACGAGTCAGCAGCGCATCGCAGTCAGACAGATGCAACCGCACGTCGAGAACAAGACAGACCCAGAACGCGAACTGCACGTCGACGGAGTGACAACAGCACCTGAACGGACATTTGATGCGCTAATCCAAAAAGGTGAACATAGCAGGATCGACGCGGTATCTGCCATGTAATAGCGTGAGACGTGCGCAGCTTTTCTGCCACCTGCCGTTCGCCCTCGTGAAAATTTGCAGAACGCCGAGGACGCAGTTGGTTGGTTGTGATCCACGTGTCCGTCTGGCGGGCATACCATTGTGGCTTCACTATGGTGTTCTGATATATGTGATCATCGGTGAAAATGGGCACGACGTTGTGTATGAGTGCTGTAGAATCTAGTACACAGCAAACCATGGCGGAATTGGCATAGCTCGGCGTTTATGTAGATGAGGAAGATCAGCGCCGAAGCAACAAGGAGATAGCGCGGTCGTGACTTGCTGTGAACAGGATGCACGCCAGCCAGGATTATGGGTCATAGGGACGTGCATTAAGATCCTGAAACACACCCTCACCCGTCTCCTTCTATCTTTCCCTTTATCACATCGCAGATAAGCATGGATCAGCTCTACGATACTGCGAGGAATCCATACTCGCGCCTTAAAGAGCTTCCGGAGCACCGTCGTCTCCAGTCCTATCGTCCTCAGTGACGTCGTTGTCCCCAGAGCCGCCGTTGCCCCCAGTGCCGCGGTTGGTGCTACATGGTCATACGAATTGGATAAACTCTGTGGCATTTCTACCCGATGGCTACCGAGTCATCAGTGGTTCCAACGACCACAGTGTTCGAGTATGGAGGGTAGAAAACGGTGGTGAGGTGGGGACAGTGATGAAGGAGGGTGCTTGTGTTGGCAGTGGCTGCTTCACGGTGATGGACAATGGATAACCACCGGAGGGAATGATAATTTGGTCAGGATTTGGAATGGAACGACCCACGAAAAAGGTCGTCGAGTTGGAGGGGCACTCGGATTCGATCGGGTCGTTGGATTTCTCCCGAATTCGGCGAGGGCTGTGAGTGGATCGGAGGATAAAACGGTGATTGTATGGAGCACGACCACGCGAGAACGATCGCGACTTGCAAAGCTCACAGGACACAGGCGCGGGGTTGACTCAGTCCGGGTATCACCGAATGGCAACCAGATCGCAAGTTGTGCCTGGGACATACGAATCTGGCAAATCGACTCTGGGGAACTGGCCATCCCGCCAATCGCAGCGGATGCACGTTCACGTCGCATGGACACCGATGGCCAGCAACTCATCGCCGGGTGCTTCAGTTCCATCAAAATCTTTGATTCATCCACTGGTTCACTACTCGCGGAATTGGAGGGTCACATCAGCTGCATTTACTCCGTCGCAGTTTCACAAAACGGGAAATTCTTCGCATCTGCGTCATTGGACCACACAGTCCGTCTCTGGGATTTGACTACACAACAACAAAGTCGGTCCCGCTCTTCCCCACGACGTCTTCGTACTTTCCGTGGCAGTCTCACCTACAGCAGTCATCTCGTCAGTGGCGGAGGCGACGACAAGGTTCGCATTTGGAGCCTAGAAGACATCCTTCCACCATCGCTCCTCGAGGAGACACCAACATTGAATGATGCAAGCGAATCATCGTCCTTACGCGACTTCCTCGATGCTAGTCTTTCGTCACGATACCATCTAACCATTCTTACTATACTATTCCTTCAGTGTCCTGCAGTGGTACCTCTCTCTCTCGCTGACAACACACCCGACCCGCAGTACAATGACTTCTTCGTTGGCGATTCGCTCAGGCTCGTGACATTCTCTCCATCTTCAGTTATATTCTTACAACCTGTACAGGCTCCACTTCCAGCACGCGACTCTCAACAGATGAGCGCGCCCAAGTCCAGTTAACATATTCGCTCGCAAACTGGAGAAAAATAAGGTGTGTTTATCGCTCCATCGTTTCTTGTTTACTCACCAAACGTCGTGACCTCCGTATAGGCAAATACGCTCTAGTAGGCCAGATCGTCAACAAGCTGTTCACACCACACAAGCAGCGCGTTCTGTAGGTGTAAGAGGTCGTCTTCTCACCGTTACGAGCTGTCGTACTAACCTAGTTCAAAGCCTCAACTCGCTACTACCCCCGAAGCGCTCACTACGACTGATAAGAGGAAACAAAAAAGAACACGAGCCAGGTGCTCTTCCCACAGACAATACCCACCACTCTCCCAGTCCTAAACATCAGCCTATCACCTCCGAAAGTGATACCAAAACCACGAGCTCGGGATCGATTGGATCGAATCCGTCAGGGAATCATGCGACGTTCCCATGGATCCACTTCACAAGCAAAGGGTCGAGTGAAAGCGACTTACGTCGCATACAATTGGATGGCTCCTGTACGCATCATTTCTTCACTTGTTTGCTCGAAACTGAGCATCTGACATTTACATGACCTGTGTACAGCGCATTGCCACGGGGTGGACTTCACGGCAGCCTGATGACGAGAATGTGGCGCCCTCTCCCGGCAGGCTGATGTTCAATTTGCTATGTTATTGTCACCGTGCGTCTTGGTCGACTTACTCGCTTTGTGGTTGCTGATGGCAATCTTGTTTATGCAGGAGATGGCCCACGCATACGTCCGCCGGTTGAAAACAACTTCATCGTGAGTTCATATTCTTGCTCACCCGTTTTCAATCACTAAACTGAAACCTCACGTCATACAGACACGTAGTTCTCTGGCCAACAACTACGGCACCACTTAATCACCCAGGAAGTATCGAGGTGGCTACAGTGACACCTTCTTCAATTGCATCCCCTATGCCACTGTCGGCGCACGCGTCTCCACAGCCGTCGGGTCCGTCTTCCACCATGGTCACTATGACTACACCTTGCCCACCACCATCGTCAACTGGCAGCCATGATGTCCACACTGACAACTTTTGTCCGTGTGGAAGGACCTACCTCGTACTCCCCACAATGCCCACCACAGGTTGACGATCCCCTTTGCTGGACCTATTGTCTCCGGAACAAATAGCGAGGGTCAAGGAATCTCGGCGACCGTGGAGATGAATCCGATCTCTTCGAGTCTGACTTGGGTCCACAGGCAATGTATGATCGTCAGTCCCCTGTCTACTCACAGGCTGGGCTTTCGACGACATCGCTCGCTCAGTCTCAGCCTTCCGCCACGTCAAGCACGTCGCCGGCACTTTTCTCGTCCTCCCCACCATGTCCTCATCTGTCCTCTCACAGAAATGATCGACCATCCACCTCGTCTGTAGTGTCACATTCCTCCTCAAGTGCCGCAACCTCTTTGGTTTCGATGTCACTATCCGAAGTTTCCTACCATCGATCCCGCTCGTCTCAACAGAGGAGTCCTGATATGCAAACGTCAGAACCTTTCGATTATTCTAAGTTCCCCGAGTTTCAGAATCCTTGGTAGGGTCATTGAGAGCATTGGCGTTCAGCGAGCCTTCATTTATCTTTGTGGATACTTTCATGCTTTGTTTAGGATGTACTACAACCACTCGTACAGGTCTTGGGCCCAGTCATTATGACATTGCCTCGGTGTAGTTCCTTATCCATTTTCTAGCTTTCATCTCCTTCGTGTATGGATTTATGACATCAAGTACATATTCACCACGGTTTTCTACATCTGCGCGGGGCTTGATTTCGCTCTCTCCCCCTGTCCAGCCCTTTTCACTGCGTGTAGCAAGGATACATCCTTTGGAAATTCTGGCTCGAGGCAAGTGGTGAATGCAGTGCCTCTAGCTAACCGGTAACTATTATTCACTGCCAGTTGTTAACGTCTCGACGCTGGTATTCAAGGCTGGTGGCTGCAGGAATGATGTTACAACCAGCTAATGTAAATAATCGTTTCACATTTGCGGCGGCGGCGGCACCCTGGGAGAACAGTACGGACTTGACCTACATCGCGTGGTAGATATTCGTGATATCGACACACTTTATTCTTTTCGTACCGCTCTGCGCAACCAGGCGGGCAGAAAGGTACCGGCCCATTATGCTTGGAGAATACGGGATGTCGGTGCTGCATGTTACGTAGCTGAAGCGAAGGAAGGGAGCGAGACTACGTGCAGACATACCGGATTGAAGAGCTTCACGGGGGTCACTGGACTTCTGCTTCATGCCTTGTCCATGGAGCCTCATCTGCAGGAGCACGACTCCGACGCTTTGGATGTCCCCGCCCGCTTGTATCATATGATATGGCAAGGGGGAATCGAGGACTTCAGGTAAGAGCCTGAGAAGGCACAGCATCGAGCATTCGAGACACAAACAGCGGACTGGATCTTAACAACCGTCGGTATGAAGCCAGGGAGGAAATAGGTTCGATATGTGAAGATCTTTCAAGTGGCCATGGCACCCCACCATCCCTACCTGGCTCCAGTTCTCGCGAATTGCAAGGAAGATACAAGTAATAATGTCGAGTCCTATCGAGGCACGTCGTTAGACAGGATTCCCTCCCTTTGATTGGAGAAAAAGAACGGACCTCGGCGGAAAAGTTCGCTGGAAATGCACCGCGTTTACGGCAGAGAGCATCCACCCGAGGTAATACTGTGGTTTTAAGTGTCGGTCGAACCAAAGTAGGTGAGAAGTGAAATATCTCGCACAGAAGCCTTCGAAGTTCGAGGCGACTTTCTGAAGGCAGTGCTGTCCTCTAATACCTCTTGCAACGTAAGCAGGGCGTTGCTGAGGTAGCAAGGCGTGAAAAACAACCGCAAGGTGCTGCTTACCGAAGTCGGAGATAAAACCAGGCACTGTTATGGGAACAGACACGACGTCGGGATAGAGCGTGTGAGTTGAGGGAGTGGGATGAGATCTGCCTTCAGCTGCCAGAGAGTAGGTTGGTGCATGGATAGGCAATATAGGCAATGTTACAGCATGTTGTCAGAGCTACGATTTTCATAAAATCTGTGATAGCCTGAGACTGCAGGGGAATGTTTGCATTTGCAAGAGTCAGTAGCGTGTCGCACTCGAACAAATGGAACCGCACGTCGAGAACAAGACAGACCCAGAACGCGAACTGCACGTCGACGGAATGACAACAGCATCTAAATGGACACTTATTGCTCTAAGCCGAAAGGTGAAGCACAGTAGGATCGCGGTATCCCCCACTTGCCCTCCTGAAAATTGCCGGGGATTGCAGAACGCCGTCGACGGGGTTGGTTGGTTGTGATACATGTGTTGGTCTTGTGGGCATATCATTGTGGTATCACCGTGGCGGTCTAACATATGCGATCTTCGGTGAAATAGGCACGGCATTGCATACGAGTGTTGTAGAGTCCAGTGCACACCAAACCCTGCCGAAATGGGCCTAGCTCGACGTGTATATAGATGAAGATTAGCGCCGAAGCTATGAGGAGACTGCGTGCTCGTGACTTGCTGTGAACAGATGCACAGCAGTCACGGTAGTGGGTTATAGAGACGAACACGACGTACATTAAGATCCTGAAACACACCCTCACCAGCCACTCCCTTCGGTCTTTCCCTGTATCACATCGCAGATAGGCATGGATCGACTCTATGATGTTGTGAGGAATGCATACTCGCGCGTTAGAGGGCTCCCAGAGCCGCCACCATCCCCAGTGCTGTCGTTGTCCCCGGAGCCGCAGTTGTCCCCAATGCTGCGGTCGGTGCTACATGGTCATACAGATTGGATACGCTCAGTGGCATTTCTACCCGATGGCAACCGAGTCATCAGTGGCTCCAGCGATGGCAGTGTTCGAACATGGAGGGTAGAAGACGGTGGTGAGGCTGGGACAGTGATGAAACAGGGTAATTGGGTGTTGGCAGTCGCGGCTTCAGGTGATGGACAATGGATAGCGACTGGAGGGGAGGATAATTTGGTCAGGATTTGGAATGCAACGAGCCACGAAAAGGTTGACGAGTTGAAGGGGCACTCGGATTGGGTCCGCTCGTTGGATTTCTCCCCGGATTCAGCGAGGCTCGTGAGTGGATCGTATGACAAAAACGGTGATTGTGTGGAGCATGACTGGCACGCGAGAACAAGTCGCAGATCTCACAGGACACACAGACTGGGTTTTGTCAGTCAGTGTATCACCGAACTGCAACCAGATTGCAAGTTGTGCCTGGGACATACGAATCTGGCAAATTGACTCCAGCGAATTGGCCATCCCTCCTATCGAAGCGTATGCAACTTCACTCGCATGGACCACCGATGGCCAGCGACTCATCGCCGGGTGCTGCCGTGACGGCGGCCGCGGTTCCATCAAAATCTTTGATTCGTCCACTGGCTCACTACTCGCGGAATTGGAGGGCCACACCGACCGAGTTGACTTCGTCGTAATCTCATGTAATGGCAAATTTTTTGCATCCGTGTCGTCAGACACAGTCCGTCTCTGGGACTTGACTACACAACAGCAAGTCGGTCTCACTCTTCAGCATGATGGCGCCGTGGCCTCCGTGGCAATCTCACCCAACAGAAGTCATCTTGTCAGTGGTGGAGACGACGCCAAGGCTCGCATTTGGAGCCTGAAAGACATCCTTCCACCATCGCTCCTCGAGGAGATGCCAACAGCATTGAACGATGCAGTACGTGCACAGGTTTCCTGTCCTGTCAACTCATGGACCTTCACACAGGCCGTACCAAAGGGATCAACCGCATTGAAGAGGCATCCAAGCGAATCGTCGTCCTTACGCGACTTCCTCGATGTCAGTCTTTCGTCGCGATACCGTCTAACCCATGCTCACTATGCCTTCAGTGCCCTGCAGTGGTACCGCTTGCTGACGACACAACCGACCCACAATACAGTGACTTCTTCGTTGGTGGTTCGCCTCAGGTCCGTGACATGCTTCTCCATTTCACTTATATGCGTATGCAACCTGTACAGGCTCCCCTTCCGGAATGCGAACCTCAACGGACACGCTCCCCTAAGTCCAGTAACATGTTCGCTCGCAAACTGGAGAAAATAAGGTATGTTTCCCGCTGCATCGTTTCTGTTAATCGCCAACGTCGTGCCCTACCGCTAGGCAGACGCGCGTTCGGCCAGATCGTCAACAAGCTGTTCATCCAGCACAAGCAGCGCGTTCTGTAAATGTAAGGGCTCGTCTTCTCACCGTCACGAGCCGTCGTGCTAACATAGTTGAAAGCCTCCACCCGCCACTACCCCCGAAGTGCTCACTGCGAATGATAAGGGGAAACGAAAAGAACACGGGCCAAATACTCTTTCCACAGACAACACCCACCACACTCCCGGTCCTAACCATCAACCTATCACCTCCGCAAGTGATCCCAAACCACGGGCTCGTGATCCATTTGATCGAATCCGTCAAGGAATCATGCGGCGTCCACATGGATCCACTTCACAAGCACCGATTCGAGTGAAACCGACTAACGTCGCATACAATTGGATGGCTCCTGTACGCATCATTTTTCACACTTGTTTGCTCGAAACTGAGCATCTGACATCCACATGGTCTGTGTACAGCGCATTGCCACGGGGTGGACTTCACGGCAGCCTGATGACGAGAATGTGGCGCCCACTCCCGGCAGGTTGATTTTCAATTTGCTATGTTATTGTCACCGTGCGTCTTGATCGACTTATTCGTCGCTTTGTGATTGCTGATGCCAATCTTGTTTATCCAGGAGATGGCCAACGCATACGTCCGCCGGTGGACAACGACTCCATCGTGGGTTCATATTCTTGTTCACCCGTTTTCAACCTCTAAACCGAGACCTCACGTCATACAGACACATAGTTCTCCTCTGGCCAACACTACGGCACCACCTAATCACCCAGGAAGCATGGAGGTGGCTACGGTGGCTCCTTCTTCAATTGCATCGCCTATTCCACTGTCGGCGCACGCGTCCCCACAGCCGTCAGGTTCGTCTTCCACCGTGGTCGCTACGACTACACCTTGCCCACCTCCATCACCAACTGCAGCCGTGGTGTCTACACGGGCACCTTTGTCCGTGTGGAAGGACCAACCTCGTACCCCCCCACAATGCCCACCACAGATCGACGATCCTCCTTTGCTGGACGTCTTGTCTCCAGAACAAATAGCGAGGGTCAAGGAATCCCGGCGACGTGAAGATGAATCCGATCTCTTCGAATCTGACTCGGGTCCACAGGCAGCGCATGATCATCAGTCCCCTGTCCACTCACGGGCTGGGCTTTCGACGACACCGCTCGCTCAGTCTCAGCCTTCCGCCATTCCAAGCAGGTCGCTGGCACCTTCCTCGTCATCCCCACGATGTCCTCATCTGCCCTCTCACAGAAGTGAACGACCATCCACCTCGTCTGTAGTGTCACATTCCTCCTCAAGTGCCGCAACCCCTTTGGTTTCGATGTCACTATCCGAAGTTTCCTACCATCGATCCCGCTCGTCTCAATGGAGGAGTCCCGATATGCAAACGCCAGACCTGACGGCGCCCGCAGCGGACGAGCTCGAGCCTGAGCTGCCATCAGAGGTACAGCCCACGATGGATGACCTCGCTACCACCACCGAAGCTGCTGAACCTTTCGATTATTCCATGTACCTCGAGTTTCAGAATCCTTGGTAGGATGATTGAGAGCATTGGCGTTCAGCGAGCCTTCATTTATCTTTGTCATGCTTTGTTTAGGATGTACTACAATGACTCTTGGAAGTCTTCCGTCCAGTCAATGTCTTCACATTACCTCGATGTAGTTCCTTATCAATTCTCTAGCTTTCATCTCCTTCGTGTATGGAGTTATGACATCAAGTACTCACCATGGTTCTCTATATCTGCGTGAGGCCTGATTTCGCTTTCTTTCTCTGCCCAGCCCATTTCACTGCGTGTAGCAAGAATATACCCTTGCAAATTCCGGCTCGAGGTAACTGGTGAGTGTGGTGCCTCTAGCTAACCGGTAACTATTGCCCACTGCCAAATGCTAACTCCCCACGCTGGTATTCGTGGCTGCAGGAATAATGTCACAACCAGCTCAGGTCAATGATCGATTGATAGAGCCCAGCTTCTGCAGCGCCACATGCACACACCCACTAGTTGCGGGTAGCTACGAGACGATTGGCGCCACTCAATGGGTTGACTTGTACTCACGTCTCCACGAAACCCGTGAGCGCCCTTCAAACAGACTTGAGAGTAAAGGAGGGCTTCGGAATCACCACGGCTGACAGAATGGTTTCGTGGGGTAGATCCGTAACTTGATGTGTCGTAGGACGCGATTGACCGCCGGACTTCGAAAAGATCCAACTTGAGCGGACAATGGCTAGCACAACCAGCGACTCGTCGTTGAATACCTCGTCCTGGCCTGGAAGTTCGACTTCAGTTCAGGTTGCCCGCGATCTCTCGTAGACGAACATTGTTCCGTGCGATCCGCAACTCCTAGTAGAGAAGGGCAGATTCACTCTTGGAGGGCCGAAGCTTCTGATTCCATTCTGAGGACGTAAAAATGTACTGGTATGAATTCAAATTGCATGCAAATGTCGTCACCATTTCAACGATTATGTAGCACGGTACCACTCAATGCGTTGATGTACCTTCACGAGACAACGTGAGCGTCCTTCAAACAGATTTTGTGAGTAAAGAATCGCTTCGGAATCAGCATGGCTGACAGAAAAATTTGATGGGGGCACATCTGTAGTACCTTGATATCATGATATGTGTGGTAGGACGCCACTGACTCGCGAATGACCTCCGGACTTCGAAAAGACCCAACTTGGGCTGGCAGACAATGACTACTAGAATAACCAGCGACTGGTCGTTGGATACCTCGTCCTAGCCCAGAAGTTCGACGTCAGTTCAGGTTGCCCGGGATCTCTCGTAGGCCGACCCGAGTAATTGTTCCGTGGGATCCGCAACTCCGACTAGAGAATGGCAGATC
>MU124154.1:0-13291 GCA_014904935.1 Melanogaster broomeanus
GAACCACGGTGGGGTCTCTTTTTCGTCACATTTTTTTGGGTTTAAAATGAGTTTATACAAGGCTAATTGAGCGAGTACAGCCAGACATGTCAGCGAACCTGTTCGCTCCGGGCCTGTCCCGTTCACGTGGTTTGTCTTACAAACCCGTAGCCACCTGTGGCTGGCGCTCGATGCGTCATCGAGGCATCATCGTCTCGTCCCGCCTACATAGCGAGCATGGCAGTTACAGGGGTACTCTACCCCTCTTGACTGTGTCCTGCCATCTCGCTAGGTAGGTAACATCTCCGAGTTTAAGCTGCCTCAAGACAATTATTGACCTGTCCCGGCATCTGGCTACTTAGATTACTGTCGTCGAAAAATTTTTCATCACTACTATTGAAACATCACTTCGTTCATGAGCGAGAATGTCGCAAGATCGTCCCGAACTCTCACCACCGGCGAGAATTCAGGAGCGTCCTCTCAACCGGGATGTGAGGAAGGGGTCATCAGATTCTGTGAAGATCAAGTCGATCAGTACGTTCGGGGCGCAGTATCAAAGTCCAACGCCATTATGTCCATCCAAAAGGCCCTTGCTGAAGCACGGGCCCGAGAAGGAGAGTCAGCCGCGCATGAAGCAGCCTTCAAGTCATATCTCAACTTGCTCGATGAATCTGATCGGCGGGATTGGGAAAGTAGTGAAAGAAGAAAGAAGAATGTCTCTCGGACAACATCTCGTCAGGGATCCAGACATGCCTCGCCTGTCAACAGAAGATCGGTCTCGCCTGCAAACCAAGGAAGTGCCGGCCCTTCGTTCGAGGGTCGACATGCATCCGAAAGGCAGGATCGCACTCCCTCTGACTCGGGCAGTGCCGAAGAGTCCAAACCAAAGCGTCATAAATCCGCCATTGATGAATCACTCTTTCCTTGGGGACCGTCCACTATCGTCCTCCGAGATTCACTCTCCCCCGACCTTCAGCAAATTCTCCTCATTCTCGACAACTGGGCAAATGATCCCACCTATGTCATTAGGAAAATCCTTCTCGCTCCTGGAGCACCCGACTTCCCTCCCAATCAATGGGTTAACATCGTTAAAGGGTTGGCTGTCGATCTCAACAAAGTCCTCGGATCTCACTATTCGACTGAGATCGACTCCAAGCAAACCCGAGACGTTGGCGATCTCTTCCAGTTATCCTTGCGGGAGCCGAAGCAAACGAAAGTCGTGCGAACGCATGGAGATTGGGTTATTGCCTTCGGGAAGACCCTCTGAGCGACGACGTTTGCGCTACCCCAGCGGTACGAGGAGTACTCCACCTGGCAGACTTACCTCTCCCAGCTCTTCGCCTCAGTACAATCGTCCCATCATGGTCGTGTCATCGAGTTCGACAAGGCTGCTAGGCTCCGGGTTGCAAATCAAAAGCACATCTGCCTTAGTGATTTCGCTAAGTTCGATGACCTCCGAACCATTTATCTCTCCCCCTTTGGTGTGGGCCCGAGTTCGAGTGGGGAACGAAGAAAGCAGAGCGATGGAGACGACCCTGCCGACCTACGTAGGGAATGTTGCCACAAATGGAATCGGAACATCTGCAACAAACCTGCAGGAGAGTGCCAATACGAGCATGCATGCGATAAGCAAGGATGCAGAGGGCCGCATCGGCGCCCGGATTGTCCCAAAGCTTGAGCTGCTGAACGCGATAATCAAAGAAGGCCTAACCTTCGAACCCACCTCGCTTGTGATTCCTCATGCTCTATGTAATCAGTATCGAAGAGAATAGGAGGTGTGAGGGACTACCTCTTCGATACAGCAACGCAGTTGGTGAGAGAGTCTCACCTTACCAGTTCCTGATGACTAGAACAAGAGTATTTGAAACTAGACTTGATAGTGCTAGTAGACTTGTTGAGTAAATGTGTTAGATACTTGTGTATCTTGCAACCTAAAATACATGGTACTAAAGTACAGTATTTATATTGTTGAGGTCTGCGCACAGACCATGCTAGGTATAGTAATTGTTATCTATACGTGCTATCTGACCTATTCTTGTTATCAAGATAGAATCTCATGGAATATCATAGAATGTCCATGAGTCAGAGATAAGACTCCATGAGTAATCATAGAGGTGTAATGAATCACATGTAACCGGTTATCTGGTAAATGTTACTAACCATGTGATTTCTTCAACACTCCTCCTCGCTGAGATGATTGCGAATAAGGGTGAAGGCGTAATCCTTTCCGAACGTTTTCAAACCGTTGCCATGTCAGATTCTTCGTAAAGATATCTGCGAGCTGTTCTTGAGTGGAAATATAGAAGAGTTCTATTTTTCCAAGTTCGACGCATTCTCAAACATAGTGGTGATATACATCCACATGTTTGGTTCGATGTTCTTGAGCTGGATTGCTTGCAAGAAATAAAGAGCCTTGATTATCTCCATAGAGAGGGAATGCATTGAGATGGTAGTCCATCTCTTGGAGAAGAGAACGTTGCCATGATATTTGTCGGCAAGTTTCTGATAATGCGGCGTATTCGGCTTCGGTTGATGAAAGTGCGATGGTACGTTGTCGTCTTGAAACCCAAGATATGGGTCCATCGGCTAAGAATATGAGGTATCCAGTTGTGGATCGTCTAGTGTCATGATCACCTGCCCAATCAGTATCACTGAAGGCTTGGAATGAGGATTGTGATGATCCGTTGTAGGTGATTGTTAAGTCCTTGGTCGCTAAAAGATATTTGATTATATAAAGCGCCTTGGAAAGATGTTCCTCTGTGGGATTTGCACAAAATTGTGACATCTTGATGACAGCGTAGGATAGATCGGGTCTGGTACCCAACATGATGTACAGCAGTGATCCTATCACAGACTGGTATTTGCTGCGTAGTTCGGAGGATGATATGTTGTCATTTGAGGTTGGATTGTAACCAGCAGGAAGTGGTGTTCGAGCCGATTTGGCATTGATTAACCCGAACCGTTTAATGACTTTCTCAGCATATGTGATCTGGTCGATAACGATTGTTCGTTTTGAGCGATCGCGTGTTATGCGCATGCCAAGATATTCTTTTGCTTCTCCTAGATCTCGACATTCCCATGTCTTCATGAAGGTATTCTTCTTCGACTTGAGTAGTTTTTTGTTGGATCCTAGGAAGAGAGCATCGTCGACGTATATGATGACGAGTAGAAGATCGCCATTGTGATTATAAATGTATACTCTGGGATCTGACTTTGAGCGTATGAAGCCCAAGTCCAATAGCGATTTGTGTAGGGCCTTGTTCCAGACTAATGCTGCTTGTTTGAGGCCATAGATCGCTCGGAGTAACCGACAAACTTTTCTCTCTTGACCCTTCTTGACAAATCCTTGTGGTTGTTCCATATAGATTTCTTCGTCAAGTTCGCCGTATAAAAATGCAGTTTTGACATCTAGTGCCTCGATTTCCCAATCTTCGAGTGCTGCAAGGGCGAGTAATAAGCGTACGGTTTCGAACCGCGCTACTGGAGAAAATGTTTCTTCAAAGTCAACACCAAATATTTGCGTGAATCCTTTTGCGACGAGTCTTGCTTTCTTGCGACCGTCAGATTTCACTGCATATACCCATCTTGATTTGACGGGTTTCCAATCAGGTGGAAGATCCATGAGTTCCCATACTTTGCGATCATGCATGGAGGTAATCTCTTCCTGCATCGCTTTTCTCCAATCTTTCTGATCTTGATCAGGTAAAGATTTGATGTCCCAAAATTGTTTGGGAGCTTCGGAAGCTTGAACCGCTTGTGCGATTAAATAATTGGAAAAAAGAGTGCTTTGTTCTTGTTGCATCTCTTCGACTGGTTTTCCAATTTCTTCTTGTGAAGGTTCCGGTAATGACTCCTCCTGATGAGGATTGGTCTGTTCCTGTTCCTGTCGTAATCTTTGAATTAGATCACGTTGCTCTTGATGTTCTTCATTAATCTCCGCTTGTGTTCTAGCACGAGTTCGGAATGGTATTTCTGGTCGGAGTTGTTGAAGGAGAGCATCTTTGCGATTTTGCATTTCGACTTCTATTTCCAATGGAGATTTGTTTCCATAGGTATTATTCTCTGTATATCGAATAGGAAGTTTGATCGTTCTTCCTGGAAGTCTTGCATGTGTCGGAGTGATTCGATCAGCATCGCCAGATTTAGATGGTCGTTTCAAAGGACCAGATGGTTTAGGGACAGGTTTATAATGACCAAGTTGCCGTTGATTAGAGGGTCCGGCTTGTGGAGTCTCTTCTCGTTGTGATTGAGAAGGTGGAGATTTATTGTGTGTATGAGATTTGGGTGTTTTGGGATTATTGCGAACTGTTGGTCGCGGTGGATTTCCTTGTTGGTTATGAGGATCGTCATCCTCTGAATCTGATTCATCCGAATCCTGATTGGAATGTGGTTTGCGTATTGGTTGTTGAACGGGTAAGTTGTCAGATTTCCCTTGTTCTTTGGGACAATTGGGGAATATGGTTTCGTTGAAAATGGCAGTAGAGGAAATTACGACTCGTTTCTTGATCTTGGACCAGAAGCGATAACCTTTTGTTCCAGGTTCATATCCTATAAAGATCATGTCTTGGGACTTTGGTGATAATTTGTTATCACGATCTTCTTTAGGAATAAAGACGTATGCTTGAGTTCCAAATACTCGGAAGTATGATATGTCTGGTATTTTCTTGTTCCATAGGGTAAGTGGACATGTCCAATTCCCTCATCGCATAGGTTGGTGGTTATAAATATGGAGTGCAGTTTCAACGGCGTCTTGCCAGAAGATATTAGGAAGGCATGCGGTGAATCGCATTGCTTCAGCTTTTTCACATATTGTGCGATTAAAGCGTTCTGCACGTCCATTCTGCTGAGGTGTTCGTGGTACTGTCTTCTGATGTTCAATACCTCTCGAAGTGAGGAACGTTTGTAGCTCTGTGGCTAAGTATTCTCCCCCTCGATCCGAACGTAGATGTTTCAGCGTCAGGCCTAATTGGTTTTCGGCCCAAGCAAGCCAATCCTTGAAGCGAGCGGTGGCTTCAGATTTATGCTTTAAGAAAGCAATACCAGCAAATGATGAGTAATCATCGATGAAAGTGATCATCCAGCGATTCTGGTATCGAGAATGCGTAGGAAATTCCGCAAGATCGGTGTGTACCAGATCTAAGGGCTGACTCCCCCTTTTGTTAGAAGGTGGGAATGATCGTTCCGTTGCTTTTCCGAGCAGACAACCATGACATGGTGGTGTCGTTGTAGGAATGGAAATATCCGGGAATCCGGATGTAGAAGTCTTTAGATGTCGTAATGCGGCTTTGGAACAGTGTCCAAGTCGTTGATGCCATAAGTCGTAAGAAACATTCGACTCAAGGGAGGATATGACCGACCCTGGTGACATACAAGTAGCTGTGAACCAGTGGAGGTCTGACTTGCCAAGTAACGATGAAGCTGAAATGGCGAGTCGTCCTTGAGGATCCCAAAGCTGAGTCTCCGTGCCAATGTTGGCATTGTAACCTTGTTTTGTCAGGGTTAATATGGATAGAAGCCGGTGATCGGCTTGTGGTGCAAAATATGCGTTATCAAGTGTGATAATGCGGTTTTCTTGTCCATTATGATGTTGCATCATAATTGTTCCTGGACCATACATAGGAATTACGTCTCTGGACGCAGTTCGACAAGTGGTCGTATTACGCGATAGTGATGAAAAATCACTTCGGTAAGGGGTAATGTGGTGCGAAGTACCGGAGTCCATCATCCAAAGAGATTTGAGTTCGTCTTTGGATAGTCGCTTAGATGATGATTCCACCTGATAAGAGTAAACATCATCATATTGGTCATACAAATCTGCATCGTCTGTATAACCGTATTCCTTCATCCAATATTCATCTATTTCTTCATTACGCTTCTGTTGAACCCATGGGGATAGAAGTCGTGTTTTGTTCCCTTGTAGTAATCCGTTTGACCATGTGGTTGCGGTAAGGGAAGGAAGATCTGTCCTATTAGGACAGCGATAGCCACTTGTATAGTATTGACATTCAAGGCAGACGAAGTGACCATGTTTGTGTCTCCATGAAATGATATCCGCTTTGTGATTGGAGCCCTCAGGCGTTGGATTCTTCTTTGAGTTTCCTGAGGACTCTCCCGAGAAAGGAATCGGAGGAGAGATAGTCCTCCACGGCAGTATCCAATTTCGGCGTAATTGGATTGAGTGACGGAAATGATATTTTGTCATCATCAATGTAGTCATGGACTACATCGTCTTCTTCTTCTTCGTCGGAGATCTCCCTGAATCTGTTTTGGGAGTCATCGAAGTGTACGGAACGTTCCGCGAAGTTTGAAACGGCATCTTCTTCTTCTTCAAGGGCATGTGCCCGGCCTTTGCCTTTGCCACGTGAAGAGGATTGTCCTCGTCCACGTCCGTTACCACGTCCTCTTCCACCTCGTCCGCGTGGAGCTTGTCCACGGGTCGGTTGAGAAGAAGGTCCGGCTAAAGGTTGTTTGGGTCCTTTGCCGTCTTTGAACCAATGTTGTTCAGTGGTATGATTAGTCCATTTGCAGTGTTTGCATGGACGTTTGTTAGCAGGGCGTATTGTAGATAAGCGGGCCGAAGAAGGAGTGGATCGTCGAGAAGCTTCTTCGTGGATCTTCGGAAGAATATCAGAAGGTTGCAGTGTTGCTGCTGTCGTTGTTGCCAAAATGGTTGAGCCGAGTTGGTCCCAGCTGTGTGGGAGAGCGGATAACATAATCATTGCCTTGATCTTGTTGTCAAGGGTGAGACCATTATTAGTTAAGCGATCGAAGATTGAATCTAAGTCGCTAAGCTTGGTTGGTACGTCTTCGTTTTCACCAATTTTGTATTTGGTGGCTTGATTGAAGTCTATAAAAAGTGCGGCTGCACCGGCAGATCCGAAGCGGTCTTTGATGGTGTTCCAAGTGAGTCTGGAACCGGCAATGTGCGCGGTATCCATTTCCCTAATGAGGTGATGAAACGATGGTTTCATAAATACTTGTATGGTTCCGATGGCACGGTCATCGAAGTCCACAAAAGCTTGTATTGTTTCCGTAGTGGCTGTGGCACCTGTTGGATAAACCTTGGTTCCATTTGCAATGGACCAGACGCCAAGTACTCGGAGATAGCCGGAGATCGAGGAAGACCAGTTGATGTAATTGGTTCCGTCGAAGATAGGGATGTTTTTGGTGATGGAAGATTCAGATTTTGATTGCGACATATTTGGTTATATTATTCCAAGAAGGAGTAATTCAGTAGTCTGATGGAAAAAAGAAGTTTGGTCAGCATTGTGCCGAAATTCTTCAACAGGACGAGTTAGAGGAATGGGTATAGAAGCCGGTGTTTCGTATACAGAAGTTTCAAGAAGTTTGAACGTAAAGGACAAATCTGGCATAAAATGTGGATTCGGTAGTTGAGATCCATCAGAAAGTGACCATGAAAATTGTTCTAAGTACTTTCGAGAAGCATGAAATGGAACATGTGTCCATTTCTTGGAGTGCGCGTTGATGTAATCACACTGCACATGTGGCAGGTGGAGCGCCTCTTGGTATAGCGAGTCGCCTACGGCGTATGGGTCGGAGAGGTAATGCGGGAGCGGGTATAGCGGGTGTAGTGTCTCGAGGTTGGTCTGAGGCAACTGAGCTACGAAGTGAGCGTAAACAGCATTTTTTACGACCTTCGATTCGTGCTCTAATGTGAGCCGCTCTAGCTGCTTGTTTTGCCAACTGATGGTCGACTTCCGCTTCGCATTCCGCTTTCCTCTTCCAGGTTGGCGTTCTATTGCGGTATGCAATGGCCAGAGCCTCTGCTCTGAGTGAGGTGTTAATATGTGCCTGTCTGTTGTTGTGAAGAGACCAATGTCTTCTGCGAGCGTATCTATCCACGAGCGTGTTCCAGTCTTGGACTGTTGGAACGAGATAGAGGGGGGACCAATCTTCATTGATGTCATTAGGATCGACGAATGATGTTTCGTCGTCTAGGTCGAGATAGAGATGGCGTTTGAAGGGACGTGGTCGATCTTCGAGGATAGGATGATGTTCGTATCCTTGCCAGTGAATGCGAGTAGAGTAAAGAGAGGGGTCGTCGTAAGTGTTGGATTGAAGAGGGATACCAGCTCCTTCTACTATTGAGCGGAGTGATTCGTCTTCAAAGGTCCAGACTTCCCCGATCATCGGTATCTTCACCAAGGTTATCACGTTGTGACGACCTGGCAAGTATTCCGAGTGACTCTTCGCGTTGAAGGTTTCTATCTCATGAGTCGTCTTCTGGTTGTTCAGAGTGTTCTGAACGTAGACGTTCTCGTCGAAATGGTCGAGATGAACTGTCTCTGTTTCTGATTTGGGGTTGACCTCTAGGCGTGAATGAGTAATCATTGCCATTGTTGTCGATATAGAGACGAGGAGGTTCAGAAAGTGGTCGTGGATAAAAGGACTCGATGGCTTCTGTGTGAGCGCGAGGACGAAGTTGTCGAATTTCGACGTCAGGATGCTGCCTTTGTAGGCTAAGCAGGATCTCACGGTATCGTGTGATCAATTCCTGAGATGTGAATAGAACTTCCGTAGGGAAGTTGTCGTCCAAATCTGGATTATAATGTGGAAGGGTTCGAGAAGAAGTTTCTACGTAATCTGGTGGAGCAATAGCGGGAATCTCCGTATCGTGTATGCGATTCTCGTATGTAGGAGGTGGAGAAATTGAAGCACGTCTTCGAATAGAATAAACTAGATGATGATGTGACGTGTTAGTTTCCAGATGAACTTCGATAGAACGATTCCGGGGTCCAGAGTAATATTGAATGACCAGGACAAAAGTCGTGGACACCCATAAGATTGCGACAGCCTGATGGGCTGGTGACGAGAAAGCCATGAACAAGAAAGCGAGAGTAATGGTGATTAAGCACCAGATTGACTCAGTAGTCATCGAAGGAAGGTTGAGCGCTGGGAATGGTAAAGACATCGAAAGACGATAGTTACAAGATCCAGGCGGGGCTCATAATCTATCGAAGAGAATAGGAGGTGCGAGGGACTACCTCTTCGATACAGCAACGCAGTTGGTGAGAGAGTCTCACCTTACCAGTTCCTGATGACTAGAACAAGAGTATTTGAAACTAGACTTGATAGTGCTAGTAGACTTGTTGAGTAAATGTGTTAGATACTTGTGTATCTTGCAACCTAAAATACATGGTACTAAAGTACAGTATTTATATTGTTGAGGTCTGCGCACAGACCATGCTAGGTATAGTAATTGTTATCTATACGTGCTATCTGACCTATTCTTGTTATCAAGATAGAATCTCATGGAATATCATAGAATGTCCATGAGTCAGAGATAAGACTCCATGAGTAATCATAGAGGTGTAATGAATCACATGTAACTGGTTATCTGGTAAATGTTACTAACCATGTGATTTCTTCAACAATCAGAAATTTGGTACTCAACTCCCCATCATCGAGTTTGTTATTGTTCCCAATCGCATACGAGTGCGGATGTCGAATGACTCTCGCCTCAAATGGATTGAAGTAATTGTTTATTGCAGAATGCGTCCTATATGAGACTTGGAGAGGATCAAAGACTGTTCTGATGAAATCGTGTTGCTCGCTATTCGTGTCCTCCACCTCTGGGGCGTTCAAGACACTGTGGTTGACCACTTGTCACGCCTACGAGGTCGCGCCACGCTTGATATTCCTTGGAGACTGCTTGTCTCCACCTTTCAACCCCCTCGACGTACGCTGGGGGTGGTCAAAAAATGATCCATCGGACTATTCGGTCCAGGCAACCCAAACGGGAACCCTGGACCATGGAGCGACTCGTACATGAACGCTCCATTGTTTTGGGCATGGCTCTCGCTCATAACACCGAACGCACTTATGGGTCCCATCTCAACTCCTATCTCGACTTTTGCAACCTTCACCATTTTCCCATCGATCCAACACCCGACACACTCTCCTTCTACATTACTTATACATCCCACCACATTGAACCTCGATCCATCATGAGCTATCTCACTGGCATCACTCGGAATCTCGAGCCTCATTACCCGCACGTCAAAGCTTCCCGTACTGCCCGCTTAGTCACTCGTACTATGCAGGGATGCCTTCGATGCCTTTCTCAACCTACTCGGCGTAAGGAGCCGTTGACCCGAGATCAACTTAAACTCATTGCCTCTCACATCCCTTCACCACGCTCGCATGATGACCTGCTCTTTCTCGCTCAGCTCCAAACGGGCTTCTTTGCCCTCCTCCGAGCGGGAGAACTGTTACAAGCCAACGATAAACAATTCCAGGACAGCTCCAAACTCACTCGCTGCACATCTGTTCGGGTCACTCCACTCAGTTATCGTTTTGACCTTCGACACGATAAATCTGACCATCTCTTCGAAGGTAGCACTATCTTCGTTCAAAAGAGTCACATTGACCCGGACCCTTACGAGTCCTTTGTCCAATATCTCCATTCGCGCGACACTCGCTTTCCTTTCCATCCTCACCTTTGGCTTCGGGCTAATGGGTCTGTTCCAACGCATTCCTGGTTCATGCATCGTCTACATCTCTTTCTTCCACCCTCCTTCGGCGGTCACTCCATGCGCGCGGGTGGAGCTACCTCCCTCGCTGCCACTGGGGTCCCCCCGTCTCAAATACAAGCCATTGGGCGCTGGCGTTCCGACACGTGGGAGCGCTACATCTGCCGCAACCCCACTCTTTCTCAAGCCTTACTCTTTCATGGGCGCCCTATACAGTAGACTTTTTCATAATGCATCTGCTACTGATGCATAAATCTCATTTTGCATGCACTTTTGGGTGACTCCACAGTGGAATGCAGGGGTAACGGCATATTTTTGCATATCCACTAATCAATGAGATCTGGACTGATAATATGCACTATGAGATGCTCTACTGGCAGAGGTGAAGCCCACCGAATGGGGCCAAGCCACTGAACTGGCAGCCAAAAAATGGAGATGCACTAAATACTGTCTCTGTCCACAGAGTTTCTAGTCAAATATAAGAATGAAATTCACCTCTAAAACTGATTTGTCCTGAAACACCATGCCTGCTGAGCTACCAACTTGCAAACTGCGTCCCAAACCTGCACCATACAACCGGAAGCAGCCACAGGCAGCCTTGGATAGTATTCCACTGAATGCGGCCACTTCAGCGAAACCTATCAAATCCAAACAGCGCGAAAATCTTACATTACATGACTGGCTTACAATATTCACAACGCGGTTATCAATATTTAGCCTTGTCCTAAATGGCATACTAAATGTGAAGGTACAGTCTAAACTTGAAGTTTAGTACGTTTTTCGCCTTTCCTACTACTACATTTTCACCCAGCCTAAATTCTGCTAACCGCATTGTGAATTTTTGAATTTATCGACTCGCATCCAAATTTGTCTCAAGATCAAGATTGTATTGCAATATTGTTGAGCACTTTAAGACGCTGCAAAGTTCGCAGGCTCGAAACCGCCGTTACCCCCCCGCCCCCTACTCTACCTCTGGCCCGAAACATCCTGGTCCCTATCTTCGGAGACGGACAACAGATGAGGTACCCAAGTAGATAGTCAGCCCAGCTACACCTTTTCATACACAGCCGCCAACTGTAGATGTCACACACGTCACACTATGTCACACATTTGGTGCTGTATGAATCTCATCTTGGATCCCTGAAAGGCTGGCGCAACATGTATGCATTATGAAAAAGTCTACTGTACATGAACCGCCCTTTGCCTAACTCCCTATGTGCGCCTTTCATCTTCTACTCTTCGCCCCTCTACCCATCCATCCAACCAAAAAAAAAAAAAAAAAAAAAGAATCCTCCCTATCCCACCCTTTCATAGTCTTTATAGCGTGTCACATTTACAGTCATTTGCATATTGATCTGGACAGACAGACACAAGACTGGATTATTTGGTCGTGATAACATGTACAAATTGTGACAATGTCACGCTCTCGAGTTCAGTACGCTGTACTGTGGTAACTGTACTCCCAATGCCTGCACCTACGCCAGCTGTACTTTGAGAGTGGATCACTATCTGGTATCACAAGCTTCAGACGCCAGTTCATGAGATCGTCAGACTCTCTGGCATCGGCCATTCCACTGTCTAAAATTGGCCCGTCGTCTCGGGACCGGTCCTGTCACCTCACGAATGGACCCACCACCTCACGAACGGAACCACAGCCCCACAGACGGACCCGTCACCTCAAAAGTGACCCCACTGTCTCAAAAATGGACGCGACGCGTCGGGGACGGGCCCACCGCCTCAAAATCGGACCTGTCACCTCAAGAGCAACCCCGCCGTCTCAAAATTGGACCCGAAGTGTCGAAAATGGGCCCACTGCATCACAAATGACCCGACGTGTCGGGGACGGGCCCACCGCCTCGAAATCGGACCCGTCGCCTCAAAAGCGACCCCGCTGTCTCAAAAGTGGACCCGAAGTGTCGAAATCGGACCCACCGCATCACGAATAGACCCATCATCTCAAAAGCTGACCTACCACCTCAAAAACGGACCCGTCGCCTCAAAAATGACCCCACCCGTCTCGAAAGTGGACCGGCCATCTCAAAAATAATCATGTCGCCTCGAAAGCGGACTCGCTGCATCAAAATGGACCTGCTGCCTCAAATACGACACCGCCGTCTCAAAAGCAGACCCGACTTGACCCACCGCATCACGAATGGACTCGCCGCCTCAAAAATGAATCCCGTCGCCTCAAAAATAATCCTGCCGTCTCGAAAGTAGACCTGACATGTCGAAAACGGACCGTCACCTCCACCCACACACCCCATCCACACGTTTTTCACCCCACCCGCTCGTTTCTATCCCTGTTTTTTTTTTCAGCCCCAGCTTGTTTCTGAAATTATTAGTAGCTAAATATCAAACGTCTCCCTCATACTGGCGTGATCAGAGTCAGACAAAGATATATATCATAGGGCATTGTGAGCCCTGCTGTAGTGAACTGTACAGTTCTGTACAGCTGGCCACTGGCCCACAGTACAAGAGGCAACGAGGTTGGAGTGCAATGGGCCATGCCTGCGTGATGCCAAAGTCACGTAACACCATAAGCAACAGCGTGACGGTCACTGTTTATTAGAACAAACAATGGCAAACATTCTGCTGGTGCATGCGTGAGTCCAGATCAATATGCAAATGACTGTATTTGCCTGGGATACTCTGCGCCGTTCATACGTTTACGCCTGCTTTCGCACCCTTTGTATACTAGGCACTCTGCTCGGCCGTTTTCGGCCCGACAGCGACTCCATAGCTCAGTGGTAGAGCATACGATTGCAGATCGTGCGGTCCCGTGTTCGAACCACGGTGGGGTCTCTTTTTCGTCGCATTTT
>MU124155.1:0-13202 GCA_014904935.1 Melanogaster broomeanus
AGGTCATAGTCTTACTACGTTACATATCGTGACAGTCACAATTGTCACAATGCGTGACAGCATGCTACTGAATATCTCCCATAATGCATCAAGTTTCTCGTCTCCCGACGATATGCAATATGGGATAGTCTACTGTATATAGTAAATGTGCAAAATGGATTGGGTCGGATTGAGTCGGAACATCAAGGCACGAAATCCCCACGTACACCCGAGGGTGATTATTTGTAATTGATTGCTGTTCTGCAGCGCATGGTGACTGCAATGCATCACTGGCTTATTATCGTACCGCACCATGTCAAGTCGCAAAACCGGCACTTTTTCAATCAGCTCTACTAAAATGGCACATGCAGTCATTCAATATTCAATCCTGGGTGCTGTGCGGATGTGTTCGAACGCTTCTTTACCGCGGACAGTCTTGCTTGTCGACCATTCGTCTTCACCTCCATGGACGTGTTGGCTGCTGCTATAACTGTCATACAACTACTACAAGTTACGGCACAAGTGTCCATCGCGCTCGGCCAATACGCAGCGGCCGTCAGAGGCGCAGAATCTTCTCGCTCAAAGCTCGTCGATCAGAAAATGTTGATATCTGCCGCGGCTAGAGCTATAGAATACAGGCCGCCGTGCGAGTCATTCAAGAACACATGCCCTACTTTCATTATATACTATCGATCGGTACTTCGTACGTACGGGGATTTTGGTCATGCGCACAATGTTCGTGCTGATCGAGCTTTCAGGAACCAGGACTAACTGTCAAGCACGAATCTACTCGCGAGCAGCGCCAGAGGACAACGGGCGAGTGGCTAGTCAACGAGGACCTCTACGTCGAGTGGCGTAAGTGCTCCTTTGGGAACCCTATGCTCATTCTAGCAGATCTGGCCTCATCGACAGCCTTTCCAGCGGACTAGCGGACGACGAGACACTGGCATACTTCTACTGCGACTTTCGAAACCCCCGATCTACGAGCACTATGGAGATCTTGCGCTCGTTAACCACGCAGTTGCTTTGGACTTCGAAGATCGATGGGCTGTCATCATTCCCTGAACTGATTGTGCGCAACGAGCGAGGTACCGGTCCGCCTGGGGACGTCACTACTCTCTCTGACCTCCTGAGGTGCGCTGCGAAATCGCACCAGAGGCCAATGATAGTCATCGACGCACCGGATGAATGGGATGATTTGTCGAAGCTGCTTGATGAACTAGTGAAACTGGACGGACGAAGCATGTCGCTTGTTCATCACATCCCGGCCGCTGCACTGTATCAATGGAGTATTTGCAGGTCTATCGATCTCCCTGAACGATAGGGTCGATGCAGTGCACGACGACATGTATTTCCACATCAGCACGGAACTGGAGTCTCGAGATAGGCTCAAGATCCTCGGCCACGATTTACAATAGGAAATTCGGGACGCACTGATGAAGAAGGCGGACGGGATGTGGGTCATGCAATTTGCCCACTTGTAGCAGTTTTCTGACCTTAGGGTTCTGTATGCAGGTTTCGGTGGATGTACTGTCAGTTGAACAGACTTAATAGCTGTTGGTCGCTCTGGCATCTTCGCGAGGTGCTGGACACGCTACCACCGACGCTATACGGGATCTACGAGCTCATGCTGTGCGCAATCGACAAGTAAGAGCTCCTGGGGTCGATTTGCACGCAGAGCCCTCGTGTGGCTCGTCACAGAACAGCCTTCTCTGACGCTCTCCCAGCTCTGCAGAAGAGTTGGCAATTAACGGCGACAAGCCAGCTTTGGACTCAACTTTTACGCCAATCGATAGATTAGCATCCTCGAGATCTGTAGTAGTCTCAGTGCGCTACTAACGACCAGACTGACATCGTAACGCTATCCCATTATAGCGTCAGGGCACGCGTAGTTCACTTGTAAGGATCTAGGGATCAATGTACGAGTTCATATTTTGACAGGAGTACCTGACTACCGACGAGTTCGAAAATCTTGGGGGGAGGTAGGTGTCCTTACTCTTAGCCCACGAGAGTCATTTCGCAAACTCATTGTGGTATGTTCAGGCAGTTAGTGAGGCAAAATCGTCGCTTCGTTGACATATGTCGTTTGTCGATCTTTTTGAAAGCGACAACAGGGGCCTAACTCGAGCCGCTAGCTTCCGGTCCGTTCCCCGTCCCGTTGAGCGTATCGAAGAAACTGCAAGGAATCGCGTCGATGATGGGTTAAACGTGAGTGACCTTTCTGAACTCCACGCAGTAGTTCTGCGGGTTGATCAATGTAGCAGCTCCCAACGACGTCGCGCACCAGAGGTCCGAAAGCCGGACTGCGGTCTACACGCTTCTTAAGGATCCGACAGACTCTGAGTCGGAGATAAGTACCGGGCCTTGCGGGCGGTGTTGCATTTGGATATGCTTTGACATGGTGCAGTGTCGTAGATGATTCAAACGACCCCCCTAGGGCGGGGTGTAATGGGCTGGGCATATACTAGGTGAAGGCTTTGACATGCAAGATAGGATCAACTTATTTCATGTGACATCAGGTGGTAACAATCCGGTTTCACAACTTGTTGCTATTCTCGGGTTATGACTGCATGATGCCAACTTCCCCTCCGCCACAGCTGCCAGAGGACCCTTCCGCCGAGATGAGAGAATGTGGGCGAAGCCCTCACTGGTTGTAGTAGAGAATAACGAAGGCGATATGTATGTAGTGGTTCAATGGTATTACAGATTTATATCGTATTAACTCTGAACACCGGCTGGACTGAGCCTCGGATTCTACTGGCTTTCACTGGACGCAGGTTGATCATCCTTGAGTCTCATTGTAAAGTACATATCGATCTGGAAGAACTCGAGTTCCACCCTCCCGACATCTTTTGTCAATCGGCCAGGCGGTGGCACCAGGCTCAACGTGAGCGTGTCTCCAGAGGTGAGACCATCGACTGCCAACTGCTGTTTTCCATTCAGCTGTACTGCAGGTGTACATGCATCCCATACACCAAACACGGTCGTTGGTGGCGCAAAGTGAGCATGTTCGACAACGAGTTCAAATGGCACAGCATAAACCATACCTTGACGTCGAATCAAAAGCTGGACAGGAGCATCGTTTGAGGTAACTTCAGCTGGTGTATTTTTAGACACTATCTGCCCAACCATCAATTCAGTACTCACAGTGATTGGTGATCCGAGGCTTGCATGAAAACATGACACGGCGAGGTATCCAGTACCCGATGTCGCGGGATGGTACCGCTGGTAAAGCAATAGGCTCACTATCGGAGATCCCTGTGAACCAGATGTTCTCTCTGAGGACCTTTATGTAAGCCCAGTATTCTGCTGTGTCCGTGATGCGCTTGACGGCAGGTGCAGGTAGCTTGCAGTGGTCCGCAAGAAAACGGTAGACGCGATCGACATCATCAAATGTTACTTTGGGTCTGGCGAGCGCCCGTTGGTAGGCTTTGGTGGCATCACAATACCATGGCAGATCAGATGCCCATTGCAAGTTATCCAAGAAGAGGGGATTCACGTCCGTGAACTTGGCTCCTAAGTGCAGCAGATACGAGACAATCGCAGGACGATGTTTTCGATCACTGAGGACGATGCAAAGGGGTGTATGTCCCCGATTGTTCGGCGCATTCACATGCTTCGCCAGGTCATATCCCACTTCTTGTAACAATTTTGTTCTGTCCGTGAATTTGGCCTCTGTCAGGGAGGAAACTCGACGTTGAAGGTTGTAGCAAAGACGATGCAGAAGAGTATTCCCCTGGGCATCCCCAGAATCTGGCTGTGCGACGTCTGGATGCGGCTGAGCGAACCGGGCAAGGAGAATTCGAGCGATGCAAAGATATCCATTCTCGATTGCAGTCCCCAACACTGTGACACCCCACGAGTTAATGATGTGGAAGTCACAACCATGAGCATTATCCAAGAGAAACCAAAATGTTTCCATGGGTTCCTCCCAGCGCGGATAACCGAATAACACGAACTTATCCGCCTCCTCTGACAACAGGCAATCTAACACATTGTTGCCACGGACAGTTCGTGCTTGGCAACTTGCGCCATGCATCTGTACCAGACAAACGAGAAGTCGCCTTGCAGGGTCCCCTCCGATATGAGCATGCTGGGCGACATAATTGACGATGTCAAGAGGTAACCGGGCGCCTCGATCGATAAGGAATTCCACGGTATGCAATTCGCTGCGCTGAGCAGCTAGGTGTAGTGGTGTCTCTCCCTCAGCATTCTGGCAGTCAATGTCGCACCCTTTTCCGAGCAGTAGTGTGAATGCTACCGCCGTTTCCACATTGAAAGCACCACGGCCGAGAAGCGTATGGAGTGCACTACATCCACGGTGATCTCGGACGTCAATGGCGACACCACTTTCAAAGAGCATGCGAAGCATAGGAAGCAAGGTATCAGTGGACCGGGGGTCGCAGCGAGCGGCGTGAAGGATGGCATCCGGTGGCAGTCGATAACCACTTTCAACCAACCATTTGACTAGCTCAATGCAGCCACTGCTTAAGGCCAGGTGGAACGGTGAGATACCCCAGTCATTCAGTGCCGTGGGATCGCAACCAGCTCCTACTAATAAACAAGCGATCTCGAGTAGGTCGTCATTAGATGCAAAGCGTGGCGACCAGTTTTGCAGGAGTGAATGCAAGCACGTGTTCCCTCCCGCCACCGGTAGCATGATATCGGCACCGTGTTGTAAGAAGATGTGGATGATGAAAGGTTTACAACGGCGAATCCTGTCTCTTCTAAGGACTGAATGTATAGCGTCGCGTGGAACTGTACTTCCCCATGCTATCAAGAGCGTTAAAACTTCTTCCTGATAACCCCGGTTGCGGATGGCCGCTATCAATGGTGGGATGTTGTGCACGACTGTGGACCTATAAACACCATCGGGAACGGTCGCCTCGATGTTAACATCAAGGCCTATATCAAGTAACATCTGAACGCGGGGAACATCGCCATGAAGTGCAGCATAGACAAGAGGGTTGTCTCCCAGGGTGACTGGAACGGAGTGGTGATCAAGGTAGTGACGTAACATGGCCATATTCCCGAAACGGATGATGGTATATAATGTCAGCTGCGGTATCGTTGTAATCCAAACTTCATCTCTCCACTTGGTTGCATAGCTGCGACGGTGTTTGAGACATGGTTCTGGAAAGTGAATAGAAGTCCGAGAAGTGGATAATCGTCTTCGGGAACGCAGTTTGCGAGCTGGTTTAAACCGCTTTGCATCGCGTAATCAGACAGATCATACCACTTAGCAGCGAGTTTGTCGTTGGCCTCGGAGTAACATGAGAGATAACCTCGAAATTGTCCTGCGAGGATGTAGAACACCTTCATCGACGTCGGGTTTATCGATGGAGAGCATGATAGAGCAGATCGAAACTGACGCAAGCTCCAAGCTTGCGCGGGTCTGGTGGACAAAGTAGGTTTTGTCAACGATAACGTCGGAAGTCAGATACTCCTGTTAAAATATCAGCTCGCACATTGTTCCCCAGCCGGTATAAGTGATCCATGCATACCTTGACACTGTAATGCGACAAGCTGATTGTCCCGGTCGGTTCGTTATAGCTCACGAGACTACTGCAGACCTCTAGGATGTCGGTCTCGTACATTGGCACAACAGTCGAACCCAAAACGGCCCCATCATGATTGATTGTCAATGCTTCTGCGAGGCAGGAGAGCGTCAGGGGATGAAGTGTTGTGACGAGCCACACGAGAGCTCTTCGAGCAACCCGGCCACCGAACTCTTGCTTGTCGATTGCGCGCAGAATGCGCTCGTAGGTCTCGTATAGCGTCGCCGGTAACGTATCCAACACCTCGTGAACATCCCCGAGCGACCAGCAGCCATTAAGTCGGTCCAGCTGACACTGCACCCACCGAAACCTGGATGCAGAAGTCTATGGTCAGGAAACTGCTAACTTACAAGTGGGAAACTTGCGTGACCTACATCCCGTCCGCCTTCTCCATCAGTGCGTCACGAATTTCCTCTTGTAAATCGTGGCTGAGGATCTTGAGCCTGTCTCGGAGACTCCAAGTTCTGTGTTGATGTGAAAATACATGTCCGTTGCGCAACCTGCATCGATCCTGTTCGTCTAGGGACATCGATGGCAGACCCGCAAATGCACCGCTGACAGCACGCAGCGGCCGGGCCGTTAGGAACAAACGACAATGTCCGTCGTCCGTGCAATTTCACTAGTTCATGAAGAAGTTTCGACAGATCATCGCATTCGTCCAGCGCGTCAATGACTATCATTGGCCTCTGATGCAATCTTGCAGCGCGCCTCAGTAGGTCAGAGAGAGTGGCGATGTCCACGGGTGGCCCGGCACCTCGCTCTTTGCGCATAGCGAGTTCAGAGAATGAAGACAGCCAAGTCGATCTGTGAATTCCAAAGCAAACTGGGCGGTTAACGAACGCAAGATTTCCATGGTGTTCGTAGATCGGGGGTTTCGAAAGTCGCAAGTAGAAGTATGCGAGTGTCTCATCGTCCGCTAATCCGCTGGAAAGCCTGTCGATGACGGTAGATCTGCTAGAATGATGTATGGATTTCACAGTACAGCATCAATGGCTACATACGCAAGAACAGATTTCCCGGCCCCAGCTGAGAGAACGAGGATAGATCATGGTCAGTTCCAGTCTGTCCCAACCGTTACAACCCACCTTTTCCACCTAACCAAAGGAGCTTAACTGAGAAATTGCGCCAGTCCATGTAGAGTCGCTCGTCAAATATCCACTCGCCCGTTGTCTTCTGGCGCTGCTTCGCGAATAGATTCGTGTTTGATCAGTACAGTTCACGCCGTCGAGCCATTCCAATAACTTGCCTGGACAGAAAGTGTCCTTCTTCAACCTCTACAGCCCAGCACCACACGCAGTGAACTCACTTTTTGCAGCAGCAATCTCGTCTAAACAGAATCTATCATTCAGCATTTTCACCACAGCCTCACACCCAGCCTGAACGAACTCACGTCTTGCGGCCGCAATGTCCTTGCTCCTTGTGTGTTCGCGCTCAGATGTAATGATAGACGTGATTTCTTGAATTCGGTTCCTGAAAGTTCGATTAGGGAAAACACTGCGTGTAGGACCAAAATCCTCTTACGAAGTATCGATTGATAGTATATAATGGAAGTAGGGCATGTGTTCTTGAATGGCTCGTATGGCGGCGTGTATCCTGTTCTCCCTCAGTGGCCACGTTAACCTCTTGACAAATCTAAATCTCGTGTTCTTCGCGCCGCCAGCTTGACTGTGCAACCAACTCAATAAGTCATCCAGCTCCTTCTTGCATTGAGCTGGAGAACCGTCAGGTCTGAACCATTCTGTAAGGAAGGCTTGCTGCTCCGGAGTTCGAGATGGAAGGGAGGAAGTTTTCACGACGCTTTCTATAGCTTTAGCAGCGGCAGATATCAACGTTATCTGATCGATGAGCTTTGAGCGAGAAGATTCTGCGCCTTTGACGGCGGCTACGTATTGGCTGAGGGCGCAGGACACTTGCGCTGCCACCTGGAGGAGTTGTAGCACAGTTGCAGCAGCGGATAACCCGTCCATGAGGGTGAATGAAAGGTAATGGGAAAGAGGCTGTCTGCTGTGGTCATCTTCGCACTCCGAGTCGAACGCTTGCGCACAGCACTAATCAGTCTGGGCCATTTTTAGTAAGGCTACAAGCGCCGGTTCTGAGACTTGACATGATGTTCAGTGTCGCTGCCACGGCAAGATAGCTGGTATGTAGGTCTAGCATCCCCAATCACCGTGCGGTCGGTTGACATTCATCAATGGGCATTGGGGGTGTTCGTGTTGCCTTGGACTGGATGAAGGTCCCTACAGGACCCGGGTCAATGCCTATAGATGTCACGACGCGTTTTGCAGAATTTAAGTCGGGTGAGAATGTCGTCCGAAATGTGAAGACCAGACTTGGAATATAAATTGGCATTTGGGCAACGGTAAGATTTGAAATTTTCCCGGTCGAAAATATGCGGGCCGATACTTGGAATATGAGCGAACATGTTGCCTCCTCCTGGATGTCAGTTTGAATAAGAAATTTTGTAAGGATGCGTGCTTAAACTTCAAATAGATTATTCAAGTTCCACAAATTTTCTTATTCACACCGACATCCAGGAGGAGGCGACACGTTCGCTCATATTTCAAGTATCGGCCCGCATATTTTCGATCAGGAAAACTTCAAATCTTACCGTTGCCCGAATGCCAATTTATATTCCAAGTTTGGTCTTCACGTTTCGGACGACATTCTCACCAGACTTAAATTCTGCAAAACGCGTCGTGTGTCTCATCCGGTGTGCGGACGGAAATGGGGGTCATTTTGGGCCGATGCAGGATCCCGGGTGCTGATGTTAAGTGTGCGTCGGGAGCGATGTTATATCCTCTTATGCGGACATGTCAACGAACCTATTGACAGCTCTCATGCAAGACCGAACTTCGAAGGTGTGCTGGCTCCCTGGGGGCTGTCAGCCGGTATTTATTATCATCGTGCATTAACTAATGGTGATTGTGACACTCCGTTAGTAGTAGCTAGCAACTCAGAGGACTCTGATGGCGAAGACATTGCGGAGTATGTTGGAATACAATCGGTATGTAGGCGTTTACCTAGCTTACCTAATCACATGTCCAGTTAGACACGCGTCTCGTAGTCTTACACCTCAGTGACTTACCAGTACACTGAGGTGAGTATCTTCCTAGTACAGATACATCTTATACTCACAGTCCTGTAGTATTCTACAGGTACTTACTTACCATTACAGTGACTTACCAGTACACTGAGTACTTTTACAGGTTATGAGCCCCGCCTGTACCTAGGAAGAAAAGTTTTCACTCACAAGACTCAAACCCCACGAAATGGCGTACTTGACAGTACTCGACAACGGCACTACAATTCCAGTACCAATTCTCGCGGTCAACGGACGGAATTGGACGACATATCGCAACAAGCTTCTCCGACTAGCAATAAATGAAGATTTACTCCAGCAGTATGGCGGCGTTGACAGGAGACCGGTTAACGTGATGAGCCACAGACTGAAGGAATGGGAGCAACAAAATGCCACCGCCAAACAGTACATCGCAGCCACCATCCCGGACATGTTATTCACGCGCATCAAGCATTTGGGGACTGCACACGAGTGTTACCAGTACCTCTCAAGCTTATTCGAGGCGAAGACGAGCGATGCAACCCAGCGGGAAGCTATGTGCAAGCCCAGAACACCTGTCGTCACACATCAGGAGCCTAGCGAGCGCAGCCGCAAGACGCGAGACCGCGAAACAGCTGCGAAGAAGGCCGAGAGCGCCATAGTCGAAGAATCACGCGATAGGACGCGTCGCGAGTGCAAACGCGAACGCGACACGAGTAGCCAGGGGAGAGTCGAGAGGAGGGATAGAAGGGGAAAGCGAGCAGCTGGATGGAAGGGCGAGCACAGGGCTGCAGCACGAGGACCGGGCGAAGAAGCCACGGACGAAACCTCTAGCAGCATAAGCCTCGCGGCCATGCCGAGCAGCCAGACAACACCCCCAAAACCCCAGCCAGTGCGTCAAGCAGCCAGCGAAGCAGCCGCTGACGCCGCGAACCCGAATGCGACGAGCACCGGGCCCACAGGGCCAGCGGGCACATTGTGCAACCCTCATGTCGAGCCACACGAAACAGTGGGCGACAGCGCGAGGGGACAGGGCCAAGAGGCCAACGAAGGAGTTGAGGGCGAGGGCGAGACGTCGGCTGGGAAAGCTGGCGAGGAGACAGCCACAGCGAAGGGACCGGGCGAAGGCGCAGCGGACCAAACGGCTGACGGCATAAGCCTCGCAGCCCCAGCGAGCAGCCCGAACGACGACGGTGGAGACGAAAACGTCGACCACACGCATGTCGCACCCAATGAGACCCCACCAACCGCGTCAAAGCCAATGCCGCACGAAAGGATGCCGCACGACACGAGATCGAGCGGAGAGGGCCAAGGAGTGGCGGCAGGCAGTGAGCGCGAGGCCAGCGACAACGACGAAGAAGCACGTCGGGCAGAAATGCCAACGAACGAGAGCACTGCACCCCCGAGAATGTCGCTCGAGGGGGAGCAAGATAGTCGGGCGACGAGCAGCACCACCAGAGCACACAGCGAGGGTGCAGCATCCCCAGACGATACCGCGGATGTGCAGGGGCATACCCAGAGGCACACGAACGGCACGCACGCAGGCCAACAGCACGACGCGAGTGTGCACGGCGAAGGACGCTGTGCGCGAGCAGAACAGCCCAGCAGCACGCACGAGCGGGACGGCTGCGTGACGAGCAGCAGCACACGAGTCCCTGAAGGGATCGTCGATGACCCGGGCGGACGCGTCGAGTCCAGCACACCAGACAGACCCCCGAGCACGTCGCTCGAGGGGAGCGAGGCCATGAGCATTCGAGCAGCCGTGCTGACGACGGGACCGTCGTACAAGCGCATCAAGCGCAACTGGAGGTCCAGCAAGGACACCTAGAGGCCGAAGAAGACCATCAGTACAAAGGGCGCACGCGAGATCACACACCAGCACTCCCGAGCATGCCGCTCGAGGGGGAGCGGAACGGCAGTGCGAGCAGCAGCGACGGCACCAGTGCTGGAGACTCGGAGCAAGCGCACTCGGAAGCTGCACCAAGGGCTGAAGTGCACGAGCGCCGAGAAGAGCCGATCGAGGGGGAGGAAGTACGAGCGAGGGAGTGGGCGCGATCAGCGACGAAGAAGACTAAGACGGACAATCAGCGCACCTCAAGAGTCAACAAGGACTCACCCCGAGCACCCCCAGAGCCTCCACCACCTATCCTCAACCATCCCGAACGATCCCGTGACGACGCCATGAAGTCAGGTGAACCAAGCAGCCCCCAGACAAGCACGGACGCGCACAACGGGCCAGGCAGCGAAGTAGCTGTGCCGGGCGACCACAGAAGCGAGCGGGAACGCCCAGCAAGCGAAAGGAATGGGCGCGACATCGAGGTGAATGCACCAAGGCGAGATACGAGGCCGCGAGACGAAGTGAGGGACGATGAGGGATGCAGGAAGGGTCAGAGCGAAGGTGGCAGCAGCAGACGAGACTGCGGACCAAGCAGTAACGATGGCGCAACGAGCGGCACCGGCCGCGACTCGAAACGAGTCGAAGCAGGACCGTTGGCTGAAGACGAGCCAAGTCAGCACGAGAACCAGGATCAGACGACGAGAAGCGTACTTGGACTGCCCCAATCGCCTACCAACAACCACGCCAACCGCCCTACCAAGCCCATGAACCCACCACGCCGACGCGGACGACTCAAAACGCGATCCGCACGAATCCATCGAGCACGCGGGCACGCGGGAATGCACCCGCCGATTACAGTCGCGTCGGGACCCTACCGGGCCAATCCAACCCGTCGGATGCATCAGATATGCACCGGGGATGCCAGGGGAGTGTCCCAGGCCAACCAGGACCCAAGCCGAAGGACCACGGGTGCAGTACACGAAGACCGCGCGCCCCCATCGCTAGGAAACGCGAGACCCGCCGTGAATTACCATATCGGGTAACCACGCAGACGCAGCGCTTCGAGCCGCGTCGCACACAATCATTTACGGACGACGAGATTCACTCGTTTATTGGAATTTTACTACTAGGTATTATTTCATTGTTGATTTTTTATTCTTTCGTTATTTGAACTACCCCACTCCGATTGAGGGGGAGTGTTGGAATACAATCGGTATGTAGGCGTTTACCTAGCTTACCTAATCACATGTCCAGTTAGACACGCGTCTCGTAGTCTTACACCTCAGTGACTTACCAGTACACTGAGGTGAGTATCTTCCTAGTACAGATACATCTTATACTCACAGTCCTGTAGTATTCTACAGGTACTTACTTACCATTACAGTGACTTACCAGTACACTGAGTATTCTACAGAGCTATACAGACCTTTTATAGACTCTTACAGAGTAAACAAATATAACATACATACTACAGTTGCTACATTCATTATATTACCAGTTCTAGAGCATCACAATGATATTACGATTACCTTGCAATGCTTGTAAGGTTTCTCTGGGGTCATAATTCGGATGCGTTTCGACTGATATCGTACATAGCCAACAATAAATTACGTAACAGTAGTTTGTAATCATCAACGCTAAACTTCAACCACGTCGTCCCATGTCGATGGGTGCCCACTCTTGTGGGCCCCTCACACAGGACTGTTGTCCTCCTCTCGCGTTGTCGTCGTCGATGGCTGCCCCTCACGTCGTCCCTGTTGTCTGTCACTGTCGATGGGTGCCAACTCTTGTTGGCCCCTCACATGGGACTTTTGTCGATGGGTGCCCACTCTTGTTGGCCCCTCACATGGGACTTTTGTCGATGGGTGCCCACTCTTGTGGGCCCCTCGCACAGGACTTTTGTCCTCCTCTCGGTTGTTGTCGTCGATGGGTGTCAACTGTTGTCGCCCCTCGCATGGGACTTTCGTCGATGGGTGCCCACTCTTGTGGGCCCCTCGCACAGGACTTTTGTCTTCCTCTCGCGTGGTCGTCGTCGATGGCTGTCCCTCACCTCATCCCAGTTGTCTGTCACTGTCGATGGGTGCCAACTCTTGTCGCCCCCTCACATGGGACTTTTGTCATATTCCTCTCAGCTTCTCATCCTCGATGGGTTCCCTTCCTTGTGGGCCCAAGGTGGCTTAACGTATCACATTCAGACGTTTCTCATTCTCACTTGATAGTATACCCAAAAAACTGATTGTTTCATTACCCATCACATCCAATCTTTCATCCTCTGCAGTGAGTTCTGCTACCTGGGGCACCTTGAAGAACCTGTCTTTGAAACTTCGAAGAAGTCGTATTGTATGTATCTGTTCCGGCACTACATGACAGCGCAACGTAGAGATTACAGCCGTTTGCAAAAATGATGACAGTAGCTGCCATTTTGAGAAAGAAGATAAAATAAATATTGCGACAGGATGTGCCAAAGAGTGCTTTCAGAAAATCCCACACAAGCTAGGATGGTGCTCATAGAGATTGAAAGCAGCCAGTTTGACATTGCGACTGAATTTGTGACGTGCAATCATGATTGTAGGGCGAGGGTTATTTATTTTATCTTCTTTCTCAAAATGGCAGCTACTGTCATCATTTTTGCAAACGGCTGTAAACAGACTCAGTCCTCCTGTTGGCGGTGTTCCGATATTAATGACGACTGCAGTGAGTGTCTGCCCTTGTGCACAGTAATCCGTACAAGCGTAGGCACAACTACCTTTGGTATCATGAAGGTTGTTAC
>MU124156.1:0-10833 GCA_014904935.1 Melanogaster broomeanus
AGAGATTCGATAGCGGTTTGGTTTGCACGAATTCGGTTGATAGTCTTAGCTGCGGGAGTACTGTAGGCTCCTTCGCGTCGAAGCCTGAGTTCTTTGGGTGATAGCGGAGAGGTGGCATCGATGACGAGATCTTGGAGGGAGCTGGGAATGGGTATGCTTGGTAGGAGGAGGGAGGCTGGTGGGTAGATGCCGCGAGATGGGTTATCCGCTGGATTGAGGGCGCTTTTGACATATTGAGTGTGGATGCCAACGATGTTGTCTGAGGTTTCGATGAAAGAATGAATTCTTCTGAAGACAGCATTGACAGCGTTGTTATGGTGTCTGCCAGTCCACCAACCTTTCGACAACTCCAGTGTTGTCGCCGTAGATGATGATGTGTCGTGGTGTTTGGAGGAAAGCGTGGATAGCGTAGATGAGGAATTCGAAGCCGACTGCTTCTGCCCATCCAATGTCCCTTCGGGAGCCAAGTGTTTCCCAGCCTGGTATGAGATGCCAGGCCCTCCAGCGCTCTCCGATAGTAATGCCGATACCAATTGTTGAGCTGGCATCTGAGTACGCTCGAATATCTATGTAGTCTGGGGGGGGGAGGATTGGGCGACAGACAGCCCCCAAGCGCAGTTTTCGTTTCCACCACGTTAGGTCCCCTAACATGCTGGTGTCTGGATGGTGCGGTACGAAAGGCGTTTACCACATGTTATTAACATGCTTTCGAGGCCTGTCAAATAGGCTCGCCTTGGGGAAACGCTGCGGATGGCGTGTAGCAGTTTGCCATAGAGTTGTTGTACGTCTTTCAGGGTATGGCGCTGATGCTGTTGCCATGCATCAATCGCGATCACATATTTCTCTACTTTGGGAGGACTTAAGGAGACTGTTCGGTTGTCTAGATTCCAGAGAAAACCGATGTAGATCGTAGAGGGGGCGAAAGGCTGGTCCTTGGAAAGCTCCCATGGGATTCCTAGTTCGCGAGAGATTATGTCTACGTCGTCAATGTTGTATGTAAACTGGTTGTCGTGATCAGATCGGGGGGACGTGTGCGATAAGTCCTCGATCGGGCACGAACAATCTTCACTAAATTCTTCGATTGGGCGGGTCTCGTCCTGTGCACCACCAAACCATAGCCGGCCGCCAGACTGGCACATGCCTGTCTTTACGATGTCCTTGTGCCATTCTAGACGATTCGCGTTGTAAGTTTTTAGGCAGCTTTTACGGATGCAGAATAGGATGTGGTCGTCGACCCATTTGTCCAGGGGACCGATACCCCGGGAGCGAAAGATTTCGGCTCCACCATCTGCCAGGTGGCCGTATCCTCCACATGCTGGAGTCGCTCCGAAGGCCATGCATGTGTCGATGCATGCCTGAGTGTCTGAGATTCTGACTACCGCTGCCGGCCATTGTGAAGGGTGTAGCGGTCGTGTTCGGTAGGCTTCGGCCACATCGCGGGTTGCTGCTTCTGAATCTGGTGGGAGACGAGAGATGAGCAGAAAAATTATGGAGAACTTTCCCCATGTGCAGGGGAAGTCGTCCGATGATATGCTAGAATTGATTGATGCGTTAGGGTAAAAGGCGCGACGGCGAGGATGGGAATGAGAAATTTTGTACAAGTCTGAATTTTCCAGGCTTGCCTGCTTTCGGAATTATTGCTAACGGGGATGATTGAAAAGGGCCTAATACTTCTTCTAACGTAGATAGTAGGTAAGGGCCTAAGTACCTCTCCTTGGAAATTTCGTTATTAATGATGGATAGGAATTGCTCACTAAACGTAGTAACGGATTCGCTGTTCGGGGGGGTTTGTACACGAGAGATTAAAGGGAAATTTAAGGAGAAACCGTAGCGTAAACCTTGAGGGATCTTGTGAAAGCGCTGTAAGATGTTCGCTTTTGAGAGGGCGCGTTCCCAAGCCTCAGCGTTATAGGGGGTTAGTGGCGCGCGGCTTCTGTGCTCTAGGGCACTTGCTAGCTCCATGCGTAGCTGCTCCGCATCCTGAGCAAATATGTCATGGGTCGTGTTTTTCGGTACAGCTGTCTTCTCTCTGCCATTTGCCGCAGATGGGTTGGTCTGAGCTCTTGGTTTTGAGAGTTCGGCCTGCACGGTATACGAAGGCGTCATATTTGTCGTCCCAGGTACGAGAGGCCTTGCAGTTGATGACTCCTCTGTCATGCCATTCTCGACTAAGGCATACCGCGCAGACTGAGACAAGGTCACTCGTCTGGGTGAGCTGGGGTTGGTCTTCTCGAAAGGTGCGGGGCTTCTTTGAGATAGAGGACGACGGTTGTAGCGCTGAGGACTGGGGGGATATAGAGCGCTTGGTGCCTGATGACGAGCGGCTGTTTGACGACGAGCCGCTCGGTGGGGTGTGGTTGACGAGAGATGTGCTCGGTACAAAGCTGAGAGCTGGTGGGTGGGTTCGTTAAGGCAACGAACGAAACGGGGCAGAGCCCGAGAGGTGGTGTGAACCCGACGGCCAGGCAACCGAGACGACGGGTGTGTAAACCCGGATTCGGTGCCGCCGGGTTACGAAGAGGTCACCGAGATGGGTGAGGGGATGCGGAGCGTGTGGTTGACATTGGTCAATTGTCAATGTTAGAGGTTTGGATGAAACAGTTACAGAGTTGAAGCGGTTAGTATGCAAATTTGAAGGGTTAGATCGAGTGTGGGATGACAGACCTGCTGAAGCTTGGTTATTTCTGCGGACTTGGCACCGTCAACCAATTCATTGCGGTATTCCTGTATGCGTTCATCCGATATGGGGAGGAGACTGAACGCTGCGGGGGTTCCGATACAGGCATGCCACTGTCTTCGAACCTTGCCCTGAAAGACAAGTAGAGCCCGTTTGTTAAATTCGTTGGTGCTATGGCGCCAGCGGTGGCTCTCGATCTCTATCCAGAACGCGCGTATCATGTCGATTCTGTCCTGGTCCCAGCTGAGCGTTTCATGTCACCTAACATCCTGATGTTAGCTTCGCTAAATTCTTCCCATGTGAGGTCTTCGTCGAGCGTGCAGTTCTTTGCCTTGGCTTCTGCTACCGATTGGAGGACGACATCTCCAGATTCAGAACAAATGAAAGCGAGGGTTTCATCGTCTAGAGCTGGGGTGGTCAGGTTGCTCCCGTGGCCTCTGTTAGTGTAGTAGAACAGAGGACAGTAGTCTCCTTGTCGTACTTTTGTGTCGGCATAGCGGCAGGGTGTGAAGATCGGCGTGTCTGGTAGAGGAGTGTTGGGAATGGGGGTATACTTGTTTTTGTATTTCTTGCGTTCTTTGCGCCTCGCAAGCTCTTCTTCCTCTTCCCTGGCGATTCTCTCTTGTTCTTCGAGCTCGGCGAGACGAGTGCGCTCGAGTAACCTGGCTTGCTCTGCTGCTTCTTGTTGTCTATCCCATAGCTTGCGTGCCATGAGTGTTGTTGAATCTCCATACGTTGGCCAAGATTGTAGCGGCCTCGTGGTCCGATTTTCCATCTGCCCGTGAACATGGCGCGAGCTTGCATGTACTCCGCCGCCCGCGGTGTAGTCCGGGCTGTCATCTCGTGAGGGTTCATCAGCAAAACCCTGATTTGGTCACAGTTTTGTCATTATGACAGCATTATGACAGCATTCTGACAACATATCACTATTATCACAGCAGATCACAGCTTCCGAAGGTTTCACAGCTCACGACAGTCTCGGCTAATTCGACAGCTCGTCACAGAGGCAGCAGCAGTACTACTACTACTATTAGTAATAAAAGTGTAGCATAATTATCCTAATGGCGTGGACTTGTCAAAATTTTCAGTCGTTTAGGTCACGTCACGCGTGACCATTCAACTTCAACACGTTACACCACCGCTTACCCTTCACCTCACGATGTCAACACCCGCCACCTCAAGCACGGACCTGCTACCCATCACCTCAAAATCAGCCCCGGCACCTCACAAAAACATACCCGACACCTCAAAATCACTCCCGTCACCAACATCAGCCCCATTGCCTCAGGATCAGCCTCGTCGCCTCAAAGTCAGCCCCATCACCTCAAAGTCAGCCCCATCACCTCAGAGTCAGCCCCATCACCTCAAAGTCAGCCCCATCGCCTCAAAGTCGGCCCCATCACCTCAAAATCACTCCCGTCAGCTCAAAACCAGCCCCATCACCTCAGGATCAGCCCCATCACACTAAGGTCAGCTCTGTCGCCTCAACAACAGCCCGGCGGTAAAAATGGCCACAGCAACGATGTACAAGGTTAGACTTAACCTCACTATTCTTACAGCAGCATTCTCTGATCACGCGACCATAGGTTGGCGCAGACACGGTAAGGGACAACTTCAGTTCGCATGATGACATGGTGATAGAAGCTTCTTCCAGGCCAACTTCTGTCGTATGTTTCTATCTTAGCGATGACGCTCCACCCGCGCGTTATGAAGAAAGCTCAGGAAGGAACTAGACTCAGTCGTCGGTACAAGGCCGGCTACCAACATTCGTGACGGCCGTTGTTTACCGTACATGGAAGCCTTATCACATAACTCTTGCGATGGCATACCCCCGGTCCTATGAGTCGATTTGTCCTCTCTAATGCGTAAGCCCGCACTGACTGTTCGGCTTTAGTATACGGTATACGAGAGAGGACGACGAGTACAACGGATATTTGATTCCTGCAGGTTCCTATGTTCGTCAATATCTGGGTAATTGCTCATCGCTCAGTAATCGGATCTTTGGCATGATGTTCTTCCTGGATTAGGGCCATTCTTCGTGATGAACCGTACATATACTAATTCCGCTAGAGTTCAGACCGAGCTGATTCTTGGGGATCACCCTGAACCTCATTCCGGGAATGTATGCTTCGGGTTGGGACGACGGTAGCCATCTCCGGCTTCTGCCAAACTAATTTACCATCATCCTGAAAATCTAGGCGATGCCAGGTAAACGGTATAGCTAAGTTCAACGACGGGAACTTTATTCTGACACGTTACCTCGTGCAATGGCTATTTCCTCGGACACTGGTCTTCTGGCTCATGTGTGCACAAGTCCTTGCTGCCTTTGACATTTCGAAGTCTGTCCGAGAACGGGAGTGGAGATAACGCCGGAATACATCTCGTCGGAGAAACAATCGTGTCCGTGCTCGTTCTTTGATGTTACTTGCTTGGCGTTCTTGCTGACGCGTCAATAGTCACCAGGCGCCTTTTCAAAATGTTTCGATCAAGCCTAGATCATTCCGGAGGCTGAAGAACTCTTGTATTAGAGAGCTACTTCGTCGGAGTAGAATCGTAGACAGGCAGGATCTGATGCGAAGAACCCGGAATCTCGGAGGATTGTGGAGTTGCGTATGGCTGACATTTAGGTTAGTTTCTGGACTTGGAACGTTTTGAACGGTCATAAGATACTTTTACAACCATCATATCAATTTTGATCAGTCGTGTAATGTTCAAAGAAGGGGTGTTATTCGTTTACAACTTGAACACATTCTGATCATTGTTCTCAGTACTCCTGGCGATGTTGGACAGTTGCTTCTTCGCGTTCATAAGCCCGTTATGGTAAATTGATTACAACATACAATATTAAGAATTGAGATTCAGAAGTGATTGTGTCTAAGAATGGCAGTGGATCCGGAGGAACTGCCGCCAATGTGGCTGGGAGCAAAACAGCTCAAAGGCGATAAGTTTGGGATATCCGTGCCTTGCACGCTTGGTGTAGCGTATAACGCGCAGATGCTGGACTAGGAGGAATGACTCTCTCTTCTGAGCCATTTACCGGCACCTCCAAAGCAAGATTCCCCACTTCTTCTGTCATCGCAGCAACTGCACCGAAACGTCAGAAAGCCAGAGTAGCGTACGATGGGACGATACGTTAAGTGTGCAGATTGCTGGTGGTCGTAAAAAGGCCCTCCGAAGAACGCAGGAGTCGCGTCTTCACCTATGTTACATCTTCAGGAAGCTGAGGACACCGCCAGGATGGCTTGTCGAAGAAAAGTCGCTTATGTCGTGGGATGATATCCTGCGATACAAATCAAACGGCAGCGAGATTCGCCTGCCCGTTGGATACTGAAAAAGACAATCAGAGACAAGTGTAGGAAGACCACATGGAACGACAAACGCTTACAATCCTCCAGGTGATGACTTGGCCAGGGTACGGATTTCTACAGCAGCCAGGAAAAGCGCATCTTGTTTCTGGCGCAAGATCCTGAGCTGGAGAATGGTCAACTTCACCCTACTGCACATTACATTATCGGGGAGAAAGTTCATTGAAGAACAAGCAGCTTCAGTGCCAGAACGCGCTCACGGAGATCAAGTTTCAAAATGACCTAAGATGTGCGCAAGGCCAATGTTCTCGCACGTCCAAAGGAAACCATCTTGGTCGGATCGTATTGATACCACGTTGTAGCCGTTTGCGTAATCCATAGGGAATTGGTGGTGGGAAGTTGTGGTATCCCTTCTCCATTGTGATGACTGGCGGGTAACCGCACAATTTTAGTACGTGAGCTTTTGTTCATGCATATGGCCGTCTCCGAGCCAGTGACACAGCGGAGTTTGACGCAGAATGTAGGACTGTAAATCGTCAGGATATCGCCCTTGCATATGTCAGCCATTAACCAGGGGTACCAACATGTTGTACAACCGCTTCCTATGTCTGTAAAGCAGACCTGCCCACACAACCCCCCGCCAAATCGCCCCATCCGTAACCGGCCACAGTCGTGAGGGGCAACGGATGGCTCATGATGAAGGCATATAATGGAGGGAGATTAGTACTTGTTGCTGGCCATTTAACGACAGGTTTGTATATTTCAAGTCGCTGTACATCAGCGGGACCCGGCTTGGCGCACTAGCTTTGAAAATCTCCATCCCGATGTGAGAGTAGAGAAGGCCCTTGGTGGCGTCCGTACGGATCGAGGTCAGGTGTCAATGAAGCGATGGGTGGGCGCGGGTGACCGCGAGTCTCCTTCACCAAGCAAATCCGAACCTTCAACGGCGGCGGCATCAAGAATAGCAAGAATATATTCGAGCGTCTTCGTTGCCTTATACGCACGGATGTTCTCAGACATGATATTATGCGTGTAAATCTTCTTAGGACTCGTTTGACCGGTAAGGCATGTTTCCCTGACAAACGACGCACCAAGGGCAGGAAAGCTGAGCATTACGACAAGACCATTTATGGCAGTCTCTCGCCGCAATGGGTGGACAATGCGCCAATGAAGCCAACGTGGGTAGGACGCATAAGATAAAGACTGTGCCAACCTATTTATGCTAGCCCTTATACCAGTTACTCCACGTAATCCGGTTGGGAAGGGCTTTTTTTTGGTACTTGAGGAATATAAGATACAATAGTTGTCGGGAAGTTGCCTCAGTAGGAATCTCGTTCGGGGTTATCCAGGAAAGTAGGATTGACAGGCACGTCTGACTGGAGCACCATCAGAGAAAACAAAGCGTAAGTTGACTGAGGCTTTTATGCCTAGATGGGTTGGGGGGGCAAGGGAAGGACGGTCAATCTACATGATTCTGATGAGTCAGTTACCCGGCCTATCCATAAACCGGCTGAATAGTCACCGCCACCTTAACGGATTGAGTACATTCATACCTCATTTGAATGCCCCTAACTAGGCCTGGCTTCTAGTCGTGGATAGCACTGGAACGTTTGAGACCCTACCTGCGGCCAACAAAGGACCGCCATTGCCAATCCGGACACGGCAGCAGGGGAGATAACCCTGCACTTATAGAATTAGCCCCCCCTTAATTGACATACTAATGTCGCTGCTGTGATCCAGAAGCATCGGTTGAATGGTTTCATTCATGCACCAAAACGGATGAGTACTCCACGCAGATACATAACCTCGCCTTTGGAGCATGCCGTCTCCTTCCTGACTCACCTTTGAAGGAAAGCTCTCAAGTCCAAAGTTAAGGTTAGACTCCGATCGTTGAAGAGGTGGCGGGGTCGTTACTACAATGCGCTTGGGATGATGCGGGAACACGCACGTGAATAAGGGGACGTAGCATCGATACTAAGCCCAGGAGGCCAACCAAATACTGGTAGGGATGACGAAAAGAAGGAAGAAGGGACGCACTACAGTCTCAGTTAAGGTCGACTTATGTAAGTACGCGGAGCTATAATTAGGGAAACGATTCGGACTCTTTGTTTTGTCAGAAGCGGCTCACTGCCTCTATATTTGGTGTTTTAATTTTCCACCCAGCAGCGTTGAACGAGCCTATCAGATATTATCACACACCCTTTTTTTTCTCCTCTCTTCTCTCTTCCAAGCAGTACCCCGCCACATCATGCTCTTCTTCTTTTGTTCTTTTTTACTGCACAACTAATTACTGTCGGACATCTTTTTTTTCTTTTTTTGTTCAACCCAGGTCAATTCATGCAGCATCCATCGTCATTCTTGCGTCATTGAACTGAGCATATCGTTTTGCCCAGTCATCGCCGGATTATTGGGATTGGTGTGATTAGTTTTATTGGTGTGAGGGTCCTATCGTGGTCTGAAACCAAAGCATGCATTCTTCTGTGATTAGTATATATAGTGTTTCGTTAAAGACAAGCTGCATTTCTGAACGCTAGGATTCGTAACTGTTTATGTCATGTTATCATGAAGGATAAATCGATATACTCCTGCATCCCGGGAAGAACACTCATGCCACTGGCAGACACGAGCACTGGAGCGATTGGCAGTCGTAGTAGCCGGGCGGGCTTGATCACCAAACCTGTATTATGCTACGTCACGCAGCTTAAGCAAACCACTTCGATGCTGCTCGAAACCAACCATTGAGTTTGGAGAGTAATCTATATTATGATGTGCCCCCCCCCATCCTGTGGAGTTCACAAGCTCTAGAAACTATAACGGACTGGGGGGCGATCAGAGTACTACGTTTCTCAAAGGAGTCAGCCAGACAGAAAATTGAGATGGACAGCCTTGAGTTCTTCCGGGTAGAAGGAATGCAATTTGAGGGTATCCATCGATACATAGCTGATGTAATAGTTCCCGCCTTGAATTGTGTCTCAAAGTTCAGGCCCACTGGTTCGGTGCGAGAGAGCTCGAATTGCACTAGTATCAACCTCGGCGGACAGGAAATGAGATGAACAGTTTCTTCGGGTGGAAGCAGTGCATCTTGTGTGTTTACGAGAGACGAACAAACTGTCTCAGAGTCTGGGATCACCAGCAACTGTTCTTTTCCGAGGGGGGGGGGAAGAGACTGCGTCAAAGAGTCTCGAGTTCAGTCTCTCTTGCTGCGGAAAGTATCGTAAACGTTATATTCTTTGAACTGCGGCCGACCCAGTTGACATCCTGACTCTGAACCAACGATCACAAGGAAGATGCCGTAATGAAATACTATACAAACAGTGATGCAGCAACCTCCGGAGTGTCGTAAATAGTAGATGGGAAGCATATTCGACACCTTCCCTCGGTTTGATTACACCCACAGATGTTTAAACATTGAGGGAATTTTCAGAAACTGGGCTGGTATTGGTACATTGTAATCAAAAGGTATGCATGAGAAATCGCCATGAGTGGCTGCAGCGGCTCAAGAGCGATAATTCCGGATGTCCGTCCTTGCAAGCTCGGTGTAGCGAGTAATGCGCAGATGTTGACTAGGGGATAATTTCTCGTCCAAGCCATGTGGCGCCCCACCAAGCAAGATTCCCACTCTCTTCATGCGAGTAGCTGCACGGACGTCAGCAAGGCAGAGCAGTGACACGACGGGACGTACGTTGTGTGCAGCATTACTTATGGCCATACAGCCCTCCGAAGAACGCAGGAGTCGCGTCCTTCCCAATGTTTTTCTTCAGAAGCTGAGGGCCACCAGGATGTTTATCGAAGAAGTCGCTTATGTCGTGGATGTATCCTGCGATACAAATCAACGCGCGGATTCTGCCTGCCGTTGATCTAAAGAAAAGACGATCAGAGACAGTGTAGAAGGGCCCGTGGAATGGCAAAGGCTTACAATCCTCCCAGGTGATGACTGGAAATCGAATTTCTCAGCAGGCCAGGAAAGCGCATCTTGCTTCTGGCGCAGATTCCTGAGCTGGATAGTTAACTCGCCCTTTTGCACTTCGTTATCGGAGAAGGTCTGTTGGGACAAGCGCATCAGTGCCAGAAAGTGCTTCACGGAGACCATGCCCAAATGACCTTAAGATGTGTCGCAAGGCCAAGCTTCTGACACGTCCAAATGAACCACTTGGACGGATCGTAATGATGCCACTTGTGGCCATTGCGGTAATCCATAGGAAATTGATGGTGGAAGTTGTGATATCCTCTCCCATTGTGATGACGGGCTAAGCACGCAATCTTTGGGTGTGAGCTTGTCGTCATATGGCTGGTCACCAACCCAATGACAGAGCGAGTTGACGCAGAACGTAGACTGAGAAATAGTCAGTGTCAACTGGATACGCCACAACGAAAAACTACTGACGTGTTGTACGAATACAAGTCGAAGCAGACCTGCCCACACGAACCCCCACGCCAATCGCCCCAGCCATAGGCGGCCACAGTCGTGGGGACAACGATGGCCATCATGAAAGCGAGAAGGAGATAATACTTGTGCTGCCATTTAACGACTGGATTTGACCTCAAGTCGCTGACAATCGGCGGGGACCTGGCTTGCGCCTGGCTTGAAATCATCCATCCGTATGAGAGTAGAGAAGCCTTTGTGGGCATTGTAGGGGTCGAGGTCTGTGTCGTTGTAGCGAGGTGGGCGCGGTGACCGCGAGCCCACCAAGCAATTGACCCTTCAACAACACCGACACCAAGAATAGCTAGAATATATTCGAGCGTCTTCGTTGCATTATACGCGCGATGGGTCCATAAACGGTGGTACCCGGCGGTCAACCCTTCGCGCGTCAATACTTTCAGGTCAGCGTGAGCGCTTCATGATCCCGG
>MU124157.1:0-13117 GCA_014904935.1 Melanogaster broomeanus
GAGACAAAGGAAAGCGCCAGTTCGTGACGACAATCCGCGCTACTTCGTCAATGCCTATGAGAAATCGCGCTTGCCAGCGATGTTGAATGATAAAGACCAACAGGTTGATGGTGGAGACGATGGGAAAATCGAGGGGCAGTAGTGAGGCGATAGAAGAGGCAGGAAGGAGTGGGGCGTGAGACGATTCCGAGTGAACGTGCATATCGGGCTGACGCAGTCACAGAGGATGAGCCACGCACTTACAGCGAGGCCATGAGTCGCTCAGACTCAGACTTGTGGCACAAGGCGATGATGGACGAGCTCAACAATTTCGAGAAAATTGGGCTATACGAAGAAGTCGAGCGTCCACCCGACCGTAAAGTCATCGATTCGAAGTGGGTTTTCAAGATCAAACGCAGTCCCGACGGCAAAATAGAGAAGTACAAGGCCCGCCTAGTTGCAAAAGGCTTCACGCAAATTCACGGCGTCAACTATACTGATACCTTCGCCCCCGTCACGAAGTTTGCCAACCATCCGAGCCCTCCTCGCCCTCACCGCTAAGTATGATCTCGAAATTCACCAGATGGACATCAAATCCGCCTTTCTCAATGGGGAACTCGACGAGGAAATCTACCTTGAACCCCCTCCTGGCTTTCACCCGTCATGCTACAAGGTCTGGCGTCTACTCCGTGTACTCTATGGTCTCAAGCAGGCGCACAAATCGTGGTACGAGCGCCTATGCGCCGTTTTTGAAGCACTCAGGTTCACATGAAGTCAAGCCGATCACAGCGTATTCTACAAGGTCGAAGACGGGATCCTCATCATCGTTGCCGTCTATGTCGACGATAAATTAATGCTGTCGAAGGATCGAAAGGCCATTGAGAAACTCAAGGAACAGTTCATCCACGAGTACGAAATGACCAATCTCGGTGAAGCTCGCTGGATCCTCGGGATGGAGATCATCCGTGATCGCGATAAACGGACCATCGAACTCTCGCAATGCCAATACATCGAGTCTATCATCGAACGCTACGATATGGCTGACAGTCACTCCGTTGTGACCCCAGTTGATGCCAATGTCAAATTAATCAAGCTGGAGGAGTCGGAGACCGACACGATGTGAATCGCGCTGAGGATCTATGTTGAAAAACAACACAAACCAACAGCCCAGACCCTAGCGGAACTGTCGTTGAACGGCCGGTGTCTGGTTGTTCGGGGTGGTAAAGGTATCTCTGGTCGAGGAGTGAGGTGAGGGATTGATAGGGGTGAAGTCCTCTAGACTTCAAATGACAAATAGCTTTAGCCTACACTGAGGCTAGACATGGAGAATAAATGACAAATGAGACCTTGCCTCAAACAAGGTAATTGATAATCGAGTGAATTCTTGGGGAATTGTACTATTTTTACAAGGAAAGTAGGTAGGTTTATATACTACTGAGACTTTGTATGCTCATGCGTACCAATGGCAGCGAAAGAGAGTGATGAGTAATAAAGAGAAGAATATTAGTAAGCAAAGGAGGGAAATTAGTCAGCTTGACTGTGCATGACTATGCTTCTGAGTAAGCAAGGGGAGGCTGAGTAAGACGATGTAGTCATGCTATGTGTGTGCTGACGAAGCGGATGAGTAAGAGACGGGATGGATGATAGAGCATGATGGAGGATGAGTGAGCGAATGATGAAGTGCTGACTGAGCAAGGCAGGGTGGATGACTAAGCAGGCCAAGCTGTGTTGCCATAGACATGATGATGTCATCAGTATTCCATGAGTGTCCCATATGCGTCCTATGTCTCCTGTGTGCATGAACTCTGGTGTCCCTTGTACAGTTCTGGCTCCTCTGTGAACGTGCAATGACTGAGCACTAATCAAAGCGAAGGAGTGGAGCTGAGATTAAGGAAGGTGATTGGGAAAGGGGATTCGTCCTGTCTCTGCTGAATGGAAGGTATAGGAGAGCATACAGGTTGAATTGAATCAGGGAGTTCGTGCAAGTTGTCTGGCAGCTGTGATGAAAGGAAAGAATATTGCAGCTGGCAGAATTTAGACAACCGGATGAGAGAGCGAGGGATGTAGACAGTGCAGGATGGAGGAAGGAATTCTCCATAAGCGGAATGGAGAGGGACAACGTGTAGGATGATATGTCTTTGATCAAGCCATATGACTGACTTGATAGAGCCGAAATAGATGCGTGTTTCAGTTGAGCTCTGAATGATGAGTTTTTGCCCTGTGTGAACAGGGAATGGTATGGCAGGGGAGAATGATGTGATAAGCCATGCTGGCATTGATTGGTTGTCAAGCGGCTGGCCGATGGCATGTGCATAACCATTAGATTGAGCGAACTCATGTATCCAGGAAGCGCTTGATGGCATTGATGACATATTGGCGTGATGGTGTGATGGGAAATGAATGGTGATGGCAGGCCGGGTGTGATGGCAAAGAAGTCGGATGGCAAATGAATGGCAAATGAATGGCAAATGAAAAACATGCATGTATGCTGGCATGGGCGCTTAAGGTTTACCGCCTTCTAGATTGAGCAAAGCGAAGATCCTCTATTTTGGGAGAGAAGATTGGATCACCGGGATCTTGGCCGGGATGACGTAACATACAATGTTGAACGTGTAACTCGTCGCATTTCTTCTTCTTTGACCACTGTCGCTTGCCTCCAGTGCAAAGGATGACTGCACTGTTCTTGTAGTCGTCTTTCTGCACTTGACGTATGTCTTCTTCGTCATCATGGGTCTAGTGCGATGCATGAAAACAATGTTCTGTTCTCATCGTCTGCACTTGGCGTATGCTGCGTCGTATCTTCTTCATTCGTTCTTCATGCTCACATCACCAACACTTTTGGTGTGTGACAGCGAAAGAGTACCAAAGTGCCCTTGGAGCACTGATGTACCCGATGCTTGCCACCCGACCCGATCTCGCATTTGCAGTCGGCACCCTCAGCAAACACGCTGCCATGCCAGGTCACGCACACATTACCGCGCTGAAACGCATCTACCGCTATTTACGTGGTACATCTGACGCGCGCCTCATTTTTTGGGGAAGTGCAAAAGGTGACCTATTGGGCTATGTAGACGCTGATTGGGCTGCCGACGTCAATGATCACTGGTCCATTACTGGCTATGTTTTTATTTTAGCTGGCACTGCTATCAGCTGGTCCTCAAAGAAACAAACTTCAGTCGCTCTCTCGAGCACAGAAGCCAAGTATATGGCCGCTGCAGCCGCTACTAAGGAAGCCATCTGGCTTCGCACCCTATTCCTTGAACTCGACAAGCTATCGTCCCGTCTGACTATGCTACTGATTGATAATCAATCGGCGATGGCCCTTGCGAAGAATGCCATGTTCCACGATCGCACGAAGCACATCGCGATTCGACATCATTTCATTAGGGAGAAGTTGGACTCAGGGGAAGTGGCAGTCGAATATGTCCCGACAACTAGTCAAGTCGCCGATGTTCTCACAAAGGGACTCACTCGCGAGAAGGACGATCGCTTCTCTCATGGTATGGGTATTACTTTCTAATCCATCACTCGTCGAGTGGGCGTGTTGTAAATTGAGTGTATGTGGTACGTCAAGGAAGGATTAGGTAATCACGTTGAACACTTAGTGCGGACTTTTCATTCCTATGCACCTCAGTCTAGTATTCCATACTCGAGACTGAGGTGAGACACTATTTAGCTATATAGCCGTTTTAGTTACTGATAGACCTCCAGTTTTACTTTGTCTCTTCGTTAGGTCGGTCTAATACAAAGTCTAGTATTCCATACTCGAGACTGAGTTTTACTTCGTCTCTTCGTTAGCCTTTAGCACCTCGGAACAAAACTCGGAACAAATGGCTGAATGGGCTTGACAAAATAGGTTTGACAGGGAGTAGAAAATACCATCTATGAGGTCTGCAGAGTCCCACAGCAGCACAAGTCCTAGTCTCAAGCCGTTATAGGAAATTCGGGTGCAAATGTGAAAGCAGATGTTTCCTATAACGTCTGGGGACTTTTACCTGGCAGGGCTGGGGTCATGTCACACTGGGATTACTAAGCTTCAAACTTGCTGTAATATACTGACAAGATCATCATCTAATCAACAGATATGTACTGTCGACTGCTGACTGTCTGATTAACGCCATTGAACATGTCTGACTACTACGACAAAAAATGATATATATCGTGTCTGCAGCACGTTCTGAGTACAGGCGAGGGGTCCGAGGCTCGAACAGCTGGAAGTGCCCGCTCCCTGAGGTGATGGATCTGTTTTCGAGGTGATGGAGTTGTTTTAGAGATGACAGGTCTGTCTTCGACACACCAGGTTCATTTTGAGGTGACAGGTCCATTTTCAACATGTCGGGTCTGCTGTTGCCTCAGTGGGGTCATTCTTGAGTTGACAGGATCCGTTTTGAGGTGGTGGGTCCCTTTTTTGACACAGCGGGTCCGCTTTTGAGGTGGTGGGTCCATTGTTGAGGGGGTAAGTCCGTTTTGACACGTCGGCTCTACCTTTGAGAACAGCAGGGTCAATTTTTGATGTAGCAAGTCCGACGGGTCCGTTTTCAACACATCGGATCTGCTGTTGACTCGGCGGGGTTGTTCTTGAGGTGACAGGATCCGTTTTGAGGTGTGAATCTGTTTTTTTTGATGTGGCTCACCATCTGCTCGTCATGGCCATCGCCGTCCTGCCACTCATTACCCATCTTGCCATCACTGTTGTTACTCATTGTCGTCTGCCCCTGTCTGTCATTGATCACCCTGTATTGTCATTGTCATATCATCATATTTACCATTCTCGTCATAAACCCGCCACTGGGGCAGAAACCAGTTGTTGCCGCCATATCAGTTGTTGCCACCGCTGCCACTACAGTCACTGCCACCACTGCCGCCACAGTCACTGCCATTGCACCATCATATTGTCGTCATATCACCAATCTCGAATCTCGTCGTACCCTGCTGCTGGGGCTGAAGCCAGCCACTGTCGCTGTCGCCACATCATAAATTGCCACTTGGGTCCAGTCCAGCCGTCATTGATCGCTGCCAAAATTCTCATCATTGCTGCCATTGTTGTCCCATCAGTAACTTGCTGCTGGGGCCGAATCCAGTAATCATCGTTGCCATCGTTTGCCTGTCATTGCTTGTCATTCGCCATCCAGTCGTTCCTGTCATTGCTCAGGTTTTTGATTCCCATTCTTATTTTCTTGTTAGAATTTCAGGCGGGTAGTGTTGCCGTGACTCGGCTAATTGTCACGAGCCAGTGACCACTGAGCAACAGAAAAAATATGCTGCAGGTACCAAAATGTACCCTTACATTCCCTGATATCAGATCAGCAAGACTTTCATTAATATCTAGTGTTGTTGTCTCTCTGTGGCCAATGGCTTATGATGGCTAACTTAGCCGTGGCAACACTAGGCGGGAGGACAACAAGGGAACACGGGTGCCTATTCCATGGCAAACACACAGGGTACATTCGAAGCTACGATCACGATGACAGCAGTTTGGGATTCAGTCCCAAATAGGCAATTACAATGCGAGATCGATGAGCGACGGCAAGATAATGACGGGGACGGCACGAGATGGGTAACGGGCGGATGACGAGTCAATCATCAATGGACGGTGGTATGACTTTGTTCTTGTGTGACGGACAGCTGATACGTCTTCATTCTAGTGCAGTGGACAGTGATATGACTTCGTTCTTGTGCGTTTGTGTTAGAATTTCAAGCAGGGGGGCAATCGAGGAAACATGGGTGCCTATTCTGTGGCAAACACACAGGGTACATCGAAGTGTAGCTACACATATTTAAGCTAAAAGAACAATGGAAAACATTTAAAACACAGACAAAAAGACGATAAAACAAAGCAATGTCAGTGAAACCGGTCGACATCAAAATCATTCGGTCGCACGCAGAAATGGATTTCCAACATTTCTGTCGCTGCCAGTTGTTCTCTGCCATCGCCCGTTTTGTGTCACCATTGTCATTCATTGTTGATCTAGAGATATGGAGATTGGTTGTCGATAGGCACTAGTGATGAGGACACTTGGTAGATTCTATGCCAGTTTACTTTTTAGGATTTAATCCAAAATGGGCAAAATGCTTCCAAAACGGGCAAAATTCTTCCAAATAAGTATTTAAAGCATGACATGTGTGACTCAATCCCCTCGTCCTCAGTTAAAAGTCTCCAGACGTTATAGGAAACATCTGCTTTCCCGTTTGCACCCGAATTTCCTATAACGGCTTGAGACTACACAAGTCCATATATGGTTCCTATTACTCAGCTACTTCCTAATGAAGGAGCACGAGTGTGCCAATCAGGAAAATGGTGAAGAAAAGAGATAACCATATATAGGATTATCCTTTATAAATACTCTATAATTAACATCAGAATGATATACACCTAGCTCATGTCAGATAATCCAGGAATGGGATGAGAGCATAGACCAAAACCTAACAGTCATAGTATGTAGTCAATATAAATCTGTGTGATTAGTGTAGATCATTAATATCTGCAGTGTCATAAACAGCATTCTGATTGTGTTTTCATACATGATCAGTTTCAAAAGGCTTACATAAATTATCTAGCCCTATCTCCTTCACCAGGGAATATCTTTTGTTTTTATGTGTGAAAAAAATAAAATAAAATTGTACATCATTCATATTATCACTCATGTTTATTCTTGTGTAAAATATGAGATAATCATTATTCTGCAAAGAATATCATACAATATCATAGACTACCAGCATTGTAGACTACCTTATAATCTAGAACTACAAACTAAGAAAAAAAAAAAAAAAAAAACACTTACAAATCACATCACACATACAAGTTTTGGACTTACCACTTTATGAATCAAGAACTTACCTTGTTGGTAGTGACTCTGACCTGAGTAAGAACTCAGAGACAAGAGTGAAGAAACTCAGAAAGCCAGAGAGGAAGGGTTTATAAACTAGCAACTATACAGTACTTACAAATCGTTTTCCCACACCTCTGGTTATCGGCAGGCTGTTCAATGATAGTCATGACAGGTACAGACAATTGAGCATCAAGATGAATTAAATTGACCAATAACTTATCATAGAATATCATTATATATCATTGTGAGGCTTGTTTGATTGGTAAGTATAACTAATTACCAAATGCCATATTGCTGATAACCTAATGGCATTCCTTTTTCAGAATTACAACCTGATGATAACAATCTTATCAACTCATATCAGATTGAGTGTTGAAATATGGCTGATACATTTGTAACATGTTAGTCCAAGGCTATATTTCAATACAAGGAAACTATCTTTCTGGGGTTACAAGATCAGAGATGTGGCTTTTTGACATTAACTTGACAACTGAAAGATAATGTCATTTCAAGGATTATCCAATCATGTTCTATTGATATTTATTTGTCATATCCATCTGGTTATAGCAGCACCTCGCCATTTTCCTGATCGGCGCCGTCCTGGCTGGCTTCCATATGAACCATGATACATGATGTCGTCCTAACCCATCCAAAAATCCCCGATGATCATCCTTGAACATCCAATGCCAGTACTTCGGACGATCTGAAGCTGGAATAATGAGTAGATGGCGAGATGGTAGCCACGAGTACTAACAGTGTTGAGGTGACCATGACGCGTCTTGATTGTCTAGTTGAAGGTAGAACTGCTAGCCCGCCATGTGATCACTCCGTGTTCGTGCCGGGCATGTCTGCATCCAGCTTCCTCTTGAGCCCAGCAGAGTTGTTAGACGTCGCAGGGAGTCCTGGTTGCCACAATGCAGAGCCGCAATTGAGAGGCAAAAGGAGAGAAGGACAGGATCTATAGCACGCACCAGTAGGGTCACGTATGATTGCTGTAGAAATGAAATGCACGACTTCATCCATCGGCGGGCGAATATCCACGCCTGAAAAACACCGCTCAATGAAGGCCCAGTCTCTGTCACAGATCGGCCGGTTGTCGGGACGTGGTGGATTCCTCCCCTTGTCCAATGCCACGACGATCGCGTTTTCGTGCATCTTGCCCCACGGCACTTGACCAGAAAGGATCTAACAGAAGACAGCTATTATAATCGTCGTTCGCTTCTGAGGTCGAGATCTACTGACCTGAAGCATGATGCACCCAAATGAGAACACATCGCTCGCCGTCGATGCTTTCACCGTATCAGGATCCCGTACTACCTCTGGTGCTGCCCACCGAATAGCCCCAGGACGACATGTCGACCTGACAAATGACGAACCACCATGGAAGCCGCCAAGGATGGAGCAAAGACCGAAGTCACTCAGGCATGCTCTGCCATCACCGTCAACCAAGACGTTGCCCTGTTTCTTCATCAGCGCGATATCGCAACTAGTCACTTTCTTCACTGACACTTGACAGATCCCCATGTACCACAGGAAAAGAGTGCACTTGATCGCAAATTCTAAGCCTCCTCGGAAACGGACGACAAGGTGAGACGTACAGTATTTCAGCCCTGCCGCGACACCTTCGACCTGCCACACGAGATGAGCATCTCAATCAAATATGAGCGCAGTGGTAAAAACAGAATTCACCAAACGGAAACGTGCAAATTCGCTAGGCTCTGGGCTTTCGGCCAAGTATGCGTGAAGTGGTCCGCCAGAGATCCAAGGAGAAACGGTGGAGATCGTAGTCCCAAACCCAAACGTGAGACCTAAGAGTCTCACGATGTTGGGATGACGAAGACTGTGCCACACCTTGATCTCACGACGCAAAGGCTGTCAGAAACGACACGTTGTGGTGGTCGTCAGAACGGACAGAAAAAGGCAGAGCCCACTTTGGATAAATCCAGGTGAGGTACAGTATTTCCTGCTAACCCGAGTCGGAACGCTTTGACTGCAACCTAACTGTCTGTCAGCAAGTGTCAGCAGATGCACACAAGGTATAGGACACGACCTCCATATAACTACCACCACCATGATGGAGTTTGCATTTATATACATTCCCATAACTCCCAGCAGCCACAGGGTCCTGATGAAGACGTTCGAGATGATCTGTAAGATCGGGAATATCCCGAAATGGTAACCCTCTCGAGGTGTCAGTCGAACTACTACTGCGTTCATCCAGCCATCCTCGGGGCACGAGTGATGTATCTGGTGCAGTACGATCTGGAATCACACACTCTCGACCAGCGCTCGTGCAGTGCTTACATGTATCGCTGTCACCTGCAAACTCGCAGGGAGCCTGGGAAACGAGAGTTAGAATCGGTGGTCACTTGATTTACCACAACACCTCCCAACTCTTGCATCGAATACATGCCCCAGGACTAAAGATAAAATACGTGAGTGACTGAGAAGCACATGCACGAGTCCACTGACAGCTTTGGTCTGGCGAGGTCTGAGTTTCGACGGGCACCACCTGACCCAGCTTGGTTGCTGCCACCATCGCCATACTTGTCATTCGTTTTATATCTTTTAGCGTTTGGAGAAGGTCTCTGTGATGGTCCCACGTGCTGAGTGCTAGGGCAGACCGTTTGCAACTCAGATCGGCGGCGTGCAGCCTTCACAAAGTAGCTCCAGTTTCCGATCATCAAGGACGACAGAGTAAAACACGTACCACTTTCGTTCTGTTGAGTGCTAGCTGTCCCTCAAGAAGAGGGAGCGAAAGAGGTTGAACAAACGGCCAGTCCACAGTGGCTGGATTGGCAAATGCAACATTTTGGGATTGGAGCGGAGGGACACCAAATACGGGCCCTACTGCTGCAAGCTGTTAAGCTACATCATGAGTGGTGTCTTTGATGATATGACAACGAGATGATAACGTACCGCTGACGAGTGCCATGTCGCAGGCTCAATAATTTGATATGCTTTGGTGTTTGGAGAAGGTCCCTGTAGCATCCCCACGTGTTGCATGTTTAAATAATGCGCTTCCAACTCGGGTTGGCGGCGTGGTGCCTTTGGAGCAGCTGCAGTTTCTGTTCATGACGGGTATCAGATCAATAGACGTACCAGGTTCCATCTCACTGCGTCGAATGATCGCTGTCCCACGTCAGTCGACAGTGGACTATCGTGGATAAGCGACGAGAAGGCCGTCTCCAAGGTAGCCGGTTCAACGGATCCTACATGATTTTTGGTCTGGGGGGAAGGTGGAGCAACTCCAGACCATGTGACTGGGTCACGACGTGGCTGCTACATGATGAGCCGATGGTTTGATGCCACGACAAGAAAATGGCGACCTACCTCTGACGAGGGTTCTGCTACAGGCTTTGTAGTGCAGATTCAAAATCAAACTGTGTTGTTGAGCCAGTATGAGGGAGAACTCACATTGAGAAAGTTCGGTCTCAATGACAACACATTGGAATGTTGCTGCATTGGGTTGTCGACTCCCACCGAGCTATCGTTCTCTGCTAGGTTCATATCATTGGGGTCATGCATAAGGAAACCCTGTACCATGACATAAGATGTAGTCAGAGAGAGAACGGCATCAGACTAATCGCGATGCACATACATTCAAGTGGGCGATTCGTTGTAGATCTACATTTGCTTCGTTCGCCTGCGTGGAGATCAATCTGGGAGAGATGCGTCAAAACGTGGAAGCTCACATCTGCTGGCTACGAAAGAACGGCCGTCAGTCGATAACGTTTGGTATGCAGGTCAAAACTTGAGTACGTACTGCATGATTCGATGCGATATTCTCGAGCAGGGACAAAGGAACGAAGTCTCTCAGGTTCCAGATGCGAACTATCGCGTCGCCTCCTCCGCTCGCCAGATGACTTCCATCAGGTGAAATTGCCACAGCATGTACTTCGCGGTCATGGAGAAGGGCTGATCCGATTTGTTGTCGTGTATTCGTGTCCCAGAGACGGACTGTTTTGTCCCGTGAGGCAGATGCAACGATTTTACCATTGGGAGAGACTGCGATGGAGCGGACGACGTCAGTGTGACCATTCCATTCCGTGAGTATTGAGCCACTCTGGGAATCGAAGAATTGGACGGAACCGTTGAGACACCCAGTGACGAGTTGCTGGCTATTGGGTGTCCATGCGAGTGACTGGACATTTAGCGTGATCGTCGAGATGAGATTGGCCAGTTCGCCAGAGCGACTATCCCAGATTCGGATGTTCCACATATCACAACTGGCGATATTGTCGCCATTCGGAGAAAAAGTGACAGGCGAACGCCAGTCTGTTACTCCTTTGAGAGGACCTATGAGTTGTTCGCCTGTCGTCGTGCTCCATACAATCACTGTGTTGTCCAGCGATCCACTCACGACCGTGGCCGAATCGGGAGAGAATGCCAACGAGGTGACACAACGCGAGTGCCCCTTCAACCCAATGACCTTTTCATGAGTCGTTGCGTTCCAAATGCTGATCGTCTTTTCCATGCCACTGCTGGCTATCCAGTTTCCATCACGTGAAGCAGCGACTGCCCATACCTCATCTCCTTCCTTCATTATTTTACCCGTCTTATGACCATCTTCAACCCTCCATGCTCGAACACTCCTATCCTCGGAACCACCTATCACTTTGCCAGTGGGTAGAAACGCGACTGACCATATCGAATCTGTATGACCATGCAGCAGTAATCGGGGTGCTGACTGCACGGTACTATGCTCGTAAAAGGACAACTCGTCTGGGTGCCACATGGTACAGAAGATACAGAAGAGGGAAGTTGTGTTTAAAGTCCATATGGTACGTCGCACCTGACTCTTGAACCCATTATCCTCACCAGTGCTTCATTTCACAGCAAGCCACGCAGCTTCCTCCTGCCTTAGGCGCTTCCGCCACCTTCCCGGATTTAGATGCACGACGACCGCGGAGCTACGGACCACCTACACGTTGCTCGACAAAGTCTGGTCAAAGTCTGGTAGTAGATGCTACAACTGTCATCCACTATGGTGTGCCCATGGTCAAACCCCCACACATGCCATACTGGCCTAGTGAGGTCGCCACGACATGGCTGCAAGATGGACTGCAATCACGACATCTAACCCATGCGCTGAAGGTTCTCTTGACGATGTGGCGGTGCTTGGGGTTCAGAAAAGGTCTGGACAGCCTTGATAACGACATAGTCAGCATTCGAGCGAGCAATGCCTGGTTGTGTCGGAATACAGTGTAGCTCACTAAGAGGCAGCAACTCTGCTGCACTTCCAATTTCCTTCGAAATGCTCTGAAATAATTTTTTTGATAGGAAACATGTTGGAATATCTAGTAGTATCATAGTAGTAGAGCAATCAAAGTGATGTCGGAAGGTCACATAAGGCTCTTCGCAAGTGATGGATCATTTGGAGTGTCGGGCTTGAAGAGACCTGTGGTCTCCATGGAAGATTCCCCTGTGCACCCGACGTGCACGCGGTCACACTCATCGATGGTGTCATGGGACACCCTGAAGGTATAGTACAAATCCCAACCTTGCTGCCAGTGCTGCGGGCCTTGACCAGAGAAACAAAACACAAGCGGACTGGGACGCTTGGGGACGAGGTCGGGTTCAGGGAAGTTGCAGCCTGAATAGAATCCGTAATAGTAAAAGTCCTCCAGGTGAGTTGCCTCGTGCGGTTGCCCAAGTGCTCGCACAGCGCAAGAGGAGGGACGTCTGCGCATTCCTTCTTGTACTTCTCGACAAGGATGCTGCACCCCTTGATGGACAGTCCACCTGTCAGAAGTCTCATTTAACTCCCAACACATTAGCAGTTCACCCGGCCACTCACCTATGGCAAACAGGTACAGCGGCTCGCGCAAAGTAATGTTCTCAGACAAAATGGGTCGTGGTTCATGCTCACGGAGAGCGGTATGCCCACTAGGCAATAACACGGGTACGGGTAACCCGTGCGGGTCAGGGGTACGGGTACAGAGGGGTACGGGTACGGGTACAAGATATTGTACCCGTACCCGTACCCGTACCCTCCGCAAGGGTTAGGTAAGACCATTACCTTTTTTGGTATGTGAGTAATTCATTGTTGATTTCGCGCTGATTATCGTTTCATCTTCCAGTACTAACTACTCTCGCAGCTATGACATTCACGCATGCAGGTGCACACCCACCGTGATCGCCTCGCCTGAGTCCTGAGTCCTCCGCCACTATCTCTTGCATCTACAGACAGCGAGTTCGCGCACAGCCGCAACGACAACGACATCGATGCATGCATGTCGCATGCACTGCATGCCATACGTTTTCTTTTTCTTTGTGTTTCCACTAACTAACTACTTTCGCAGCTA
>MU124159.1:0-13010 GCA_014904935.1 Melanogaster broomeanus
GGTCACTATGGCGTAAAGATCCATACCTGTAGCATACCGTCGTCATGGATAAGACGGTGGACATGGTCGATAAGGTTGGTGATGATGATCGGCCAACGTTTCACCACGGTATCGTAACTATTTCAGATGACAGTGAAACTGAGTCCCGTCGCTATAGATGAGTAGTCTGAATGACGCACGAGAAACTGCCCGTCGATGTTCGAACGATCGGGAGCCGATCAGCATGGACAGGCCCGCATGTAGCGAGCTGAAATGCTCACCCTGACTTGTCTAGAGGATCGTAAGGAGGGAATGGGCCCGGGGCTTTGAACATCTGGACGCCGTTAATTCTTGAGATCTCGAGACTTGGTCGACGTAGAGTCAGAAAAGTGAGTGGATTCACAGCGCAGCGCTCCTAAGTGCACGGTTCGGTCCGTGAAATTGGCCACGGTTTCCACGAACGCTTCAAGTTGTGAAAGTTGGACGTGGGGTCTTCACAGTATATTACTACAGGTATTGGCATGCTCACATGCTCAGAAACAACATGGAAGGGGATGCGGTATAGTACATAACTGGGTGATCATGATTCATAATACAGTGCATTGTCCCTGGGTTGGACATACAGGTCTGGGGGGAAGTGAGCTGGATATTGGGTACGAAAGTAAGGGTATGGAAGGTGTGCATATCGGTAGCTTCCTACGCGTTTGGTTGACGAGATTAGTCGTAGGCTCTTCCCTTCCCTTTCTTGTCTGTCTTGCTGGGGCCGACATCGGCAGTAGGGTGAGGATTCTTTGGACGAGACCGCACCGTCAGCTGATTTAAAAAACGCGACCAGTGACGACTTGAGACACTTGATGAAATTTCACTTTCGATGGGGCGGATATCCGGATTGCGCTGGTCATCGATCTCAGGATGAGGAGGGACATGAAGAAGGGACGATCCTGCAGCCCTTGCGGAAGGACCTGGCTCCTCATCGACAGAGTGATAAATGGACTGAACTTCAAGTTCATTTTCGGTCGAATTAAGGCTCGCACTGCGCTGGTAATTGAATTCAGGCCAGGAAGGGACAGTGAGAGGACAATTAAGTACCTTGGTTACCCGACGTGGCCGTCCGGGCCTTGGGCCTGTTGTTGCCCCTGCCCAGGTTCTGGTAGTGCTCGGACCGGCGCAGCTGGCGGGGTAGGGGCTGGCGGAACCGCCGTGGTTGTGCGTTTGTTGAGCACCGCGGGTAGCCTGAGGCTGGCCAGCATCTTGACTGACACCAGGACCGACGCCTACACCGCTGTCTTCCACGCCGGGAGTGCGGGTATGTTGTTGCACATGATGCTGGTATCCCAGGACATCTCTCACGCGAGAATCGTCATGGCCACGGTAATCCCTTGCATAATATTTTGTATCGCGATCACGATGGTTGTAGACATACGAGTCCATAGAACGTGGGGGAGACCTGGGCGGGTAACTCGGGCGGCTACCACGTTCGCGGTCTCTTGCGTCTCGGTCGTCGTGTTGGTGGGAGTGCCGGTCTGGCGTTGCGCGTCCACCAGGACGCTGGTCATCTTCATAGGCAGAAGTCGGGTGTTGCTGTTGCTGGCCATGCAGCCTCAGCCCGCGACCATAGTAGTTTGACTGGGTCTGTACAGAGCCGGGGTCTTGCCCGACGCCAGGCGAGGATGCCGTTCCTTGGGCAGGTGGCCCAGGCTGGAACATAGTGGGATATGGGTCAAATTGCTGGGGGATGCCATAACTGGAGTTGTAGGACGCGCGGTAGAATTGATTTTGTGGGTGGGGATAGCAGAGTAGTAAGAATGGAGGGTTGTTGTTACCGAGCCCGCCCAAGTGCGAGGCCTGGGATGGGTGCTGTTGACCTATCTGACCGAAGGCGCTGTATTCCTGGGCATGTCCGGCGGGTACTGAATGAGAAGCAGTAGGTCGAGGCTGTGAGGGTTGGGGTCCATCTTGAGGGGTTTGCTGGGCAGGGTTCTGGGTGCCAGTGGGTGGGGACGGGGTTGTGGGTGCGGATGTGGATGTGGATCCAGGTGTAGAGATGCGCCTCTGTCTGCGGCGAGGACAGTGATCCAAATGACACGGAGAATTCCAACGACCGCTAAAAGGTCTGTTGGGATTGAGCGGTCGTGATTGATCGAATCCTGGATGGGGCAGCTTTGCTGATACTTTCACACTCCCTAGTGGACCCCCACCGATGGCAATCTTGAGACCACGTATAAACAAAGTTTGATTTGGATTGCTTTTACTATATCCATGGCTCGGACCTGAACGAGATTTGACAGAGGTTACCCGGTCCCTGGACCAGGAATATCCCGCAGCGACACCCCCCATTGACCACTGGAGTAGCAGTTAATGAAAAGGACAATGCCGTCCCTTCGACTGCTCCAGAGAAGGATGAAACAGCCCATGAACTGGACTTATCATACCCCGTGATGAGGTAGAGAGAATCGTTGCTGATGGAAGTACGCCCAAGATGGGAGTACGCGAAGTGATACCAAGCCGCCGCATTTTCTTGTGCTAGTTCCTTGAATTCTGTTGCATTGATGATATCTGCTTTGCTTGTCCCCTCGGGAAGAACAAGGACAGCACCCTCTGACGAGGACGAATTGAATTCGTAGCGGAGGGCTGCACCAGTAGATGTAATTCTGAGAGACAAGGACAAGTGATCAGAAGAAAATGTTGTTGTTATCAAAACTCTCACTTACGCAGTGGGGTCTCCACTTAAGCTACTTGAAAGAGTCGCGTTGTTGGTAGTGACAGACTGAGTTACAAGAATTTCCTCCTTGTCATCCCAGGAAGGAATGAAGCGGACGTTGTCATCATTAAGGATCACTTGTCTGAAGCCCGGGGGAACCCCATGAGTACGATGAATAGGATGGTTGGCAGGTAAACAGATGTTGAAGAGGATATCAAAGCCTCCGATCTCGGTGACAATGCCCAAATCCCCAAACTTCACTCCTGAAGCATAGTCTGCCGGTAGCCTACCATCTGGCTCTGGGCACCACAATGAGAATCCACGACTTTCGTCTTCTTTGATCATCAGACGTGCATAGACGGCCTGGGGTGTGTCCTGTAACGGCATTGCAGGAAGAACTTGCAAGGGAATGGACAGGTCATCCACCAATAAGTGTGACCGCGACCCCGTCGGAGTCCGAATCGCGCTGGGGTCAATCGCACGATTTTTGGCGGGACACAACTGACAACACGCAAGTGTCCTCAGTTTTTGAGGTATGGATCATGCTTTCAATCATATTTTTTTGGTGGGGCAGGAGAACACTTCTCCAGTGCCCATCGAGTGAATCAATGCATCAATTCTGTAATAAGACCATGAGAGATGTTGAGAATGCAATAAAATCCACGATGTACTTACTGTACTCTGCACAGGGGTAAATGAGTGAAGGAGATACATGCATACTATACACCAACCTACTACTGACCTTCACAATGTCAATATACCTCTGTAGACTGTGAGTTGTGACAGTGTATCCACATGCCAAGGTGTCCTCTTGAGGACACTCCAAAGTGTCTCAGGATCTATGACAACCAGACTATGAGTCTATGAGAGATGTTGAGAATGCAACAAAATCCATGATGTACTGCGAGATTCTCCATTCATCGAGGCACGAGGTAATTAAACGTAGAACCTAGCACGTGATCTTACTGATAGATCTACGATAGCAGATAACAAAATCAATGTACCTATATCTGTAGACTATCTGTAGCTACCTTTCGTGTTCCCTTTGCGCGTCTGCAATGGGTTCCCTGCCAATTCATTTCACCACCGTGTTTCCTCGTCCGTCCATCAGCCGAAATCCAACATCGGGCTTGCACACCCCTATCGCATTCCTTGTTAGAGGCGTGGTCCGAAAGATAGCTCATCTGCTCCTGCTACATATGTTTCCATCAGCTGTTCTCGGACCAAAGCTCTATACGAGCGGTCGCTCTTTACTACCATGTGTTTAGTTCATGATTTTCCATACAGCCTTCCTCAGGTTCTGCAACACTATCCGTACATCAGATGCCTGCCCGCGGTCGAGAAGTTGTTGACGCCTCTACAGTACTTGAAGTAGGAGCTTTAGATGCTCAAGGGAACGATTCTCTACGGAATCGCCTTGGCTCGCGAGCGAGCGCGGCGTGTAGAGTGGGAACAATGTCACTCCGTCGTGCAGAGCGTCAATCAAACACGGGGTAAAGCATTTACGTGGTTCGTCCATGCCCTTCGGTGCTATGAGACCCCATATTTACATAGTAACCAGGGAAATATACCTAGCCGCCGTGATCCATCTTTCGTCACACGCATTCCCGTTCTCTATTCTGTCTGCCGAGCCTCCACTCGTATGCATGCTCTTGACGCATCCAGTACTTATTTATGGAGTGGATCTCTTAAATCACAAGCGCCGACTTCACGTGTCGTGGGTCGTCTTTTGTTCAGAAGCAACAGAAGGCGAAACTCTTTCAGGCACGGTCTCGATCGTTGCGCACCCGAACACGAATTCGGAGACAACCTCCGACGGCCAACTCGAACAAGTGTTCAACAATTATGGGCCGAAAGCTAACGGAAACCCAGACGATAAAATGGCACTTCAAATCGGGGGCACACAAAAATCGCAAAAATGGGAGATCGGAAGGAATGCACGGAATATCGAGGGTCTTGGTCCGAAGTTCGAAGCATGTTGCGAGTGACGGACACGAATATGAAGATGACCTAGAGGCTGCAAGTCTGTTGTTGGAGATGGTACAAGGGAAACTCGATGGTATGAAAACCATCTCGGACGTACGGCGTAACAACGACATTTGCGCCGAGGTCAAAATTATCTTGGAGTACTTAGCTGGGAAAGCAGGAAGCAGCCATCGAGGGAACAACGGATTGATCTTGTACTTGACGAAGAAAATGATTGACCCTCATACGACCAGTCTCTTGCGCCAACATCGAACATTCCTGGTGAGCGGAAAAAAACGGTTGGTGAAAGCGTATTCCCAACAGCCTGATCCATTCACCCACCCAACAGCGGCGACCGAGAGGAGAACAGGCCTGCGATTAATCATACGTTTTATCTCCATAACTCAATTGTGAATCATTGTACACCAAGCAGGGCTACCTTAATCCACTCCATCACGCCACCGAGTCCTCGGTTTCCCGCTACGAAAGATCATAGCATATTCAAGTTCGGTGCGAGGTTCAGACCGTATATCCTATTCGAATTGTGGAAGAGAGCGTTTTGAACGATCCCAACAGCTTGGTGCTCCGTGAGCTCTTCTCGGCGCACAGAATCAGCAAGAACCTGCAGGAAAACCTTCGTCAGCCGGGTGGGGCGATTTTCGCAATGGCTGGCTACCTCATACAGCGCCTCACGCGCTTGCAGAGTTCCTAGATAATAAGACTCAGGCCACCAGTGTCCGTCAGCTAAGGTGGGTTACAACGTAAGCTGTCATCGACAAATTGAAAGGACGTTGATCGTACTTGACCACAGGATTCTGTTCGTCGGCGCGAGCTCCAAGACCTGTCGAACAACTGCGCGCTGACCGTCACCAGATACAAACGGGAAAATCTCCCCAAAGTCCAGGTAGACGTTTCTGTACACAGATGTCAAGTACCCCGCATCGCGGGTGTACGGATAGCTGGAGTGGAGGAGAACAAATGTCGTGTCAGAATAAGCTTCAATGATGGGCTGCATGTGTGCAGGGGATGATTTGGTCAATGTGATGTCGCTGTCACCCAGACCTGTTTCTCTAGTTAGTTCACTTGTTCTCCTCTCCGCTTCCTGCAGACAACGCCTCACCTGTGTGGAATTGGACTAAGATCACTATCGGTCAGGATCACCGAGATTATTGCACAGGTTCACGCATACGTACCCGGTTTTTGATGCTGGCCCGCAACTTCCAAGGTTATGCGAACGAGATGATCGTTAAGCGCCTTGTGCTCGAAGCGAAGGTCGCCTTTCTGTTTGTATCGTGCTAACGCATCCAGGACAGAATTCTGGATCTCCTCCAGAGCTCCTGACGTTGCTATGTCGAGTCCAGTTCTATTGGGCAAGTCGGTCAGTGGATGTGGTCACTGTGGCTTAAAGATCCATACCTGTAGCAAGCCACGGACTTGAAGCCAGCTACTTCCTTATCCTCAGCACTGGCAGTGATACTCTCTCGAAACTTTTGAGTAAATGTCGCTAAGACTTCACCGACTGTGGAACTAGTCACTTCGGTCGCGCGGGCATTCAGCAGTTCCTGGAGAATGCCCTTTAGTAGAGATGGATCAGAAAACAGACAATTTGCAAGCTGATGAAGAAACTACCTGTGCTTCAACCTCGATCCTCACAATTCTCTTTGTAGGGCTTGTAGTAAATTGATCGTGCCATTTGTACCCCTCTGCCAGGTCAGCAACACCGCCCAAGCCATCATCAATAAGGATGCATTGAATGCCCGTGGGGTTCATGCACATCGCACAGAGCTCTGCGTAGTCGATGGTCTCTCGCTTCCTCTTCACCGACTCCCAGTTCGCCTCATCGCCTTTTAAGCCAAAGAGCTTGGACAGCTGAGCAGCTGCTCGGTAGCAGGCGAGGGTGTAATGAGAATCGACTGTAAGCGCCTCTCCTGTGGCTTCTGAATTGAGTCCTTCGAACGGGAATGCATTGCGGTTCTTCTCAGTCAGGAAAGGGTGGGCATGGTTATCGATCGCAGGATAGGAAAACGCGGCCTTGGCAAGTTGTTGGAGGACGGGACTCATTTTGCGTACTTTCACGACCTTGGTTCTTGGGAGATGACAAGAGATGATATCTTCGGTCTATGATTGTCCGATTATCGTTCGCTCACGGCGGTCACTTGCCAGCCTGTCAGATGGTCTGTCAGGGGTTATTCGTAAGAGTTACGTGGGAAATTCGCACCAGTCTCATCTTATCAGATCCACTGTTTCTGATCGTGACCAGCTGACGTGCAATCCTACATAACACGATGACCATACAAATCGCAGAACTAGAGCAGGCAATTCGAGATGCCTTTCCTATCATTGATCACCTGAAAATCGAGGATCAGTCGAGCGGTGCGGTGAAAGCTACTTCGTCCTCCTGGTCAGCGAAGTGGGTGTCTATTCTCCCTACGTCCAGATATCGTAGTAAGAATCAATTTTTACAGGCTTTCGAAGGGAAAACGACACTTGCTAGACATAGATTAGGTAGGTAAATATCTGTGACGAGCGCAACCAATGTCATTGACCTCTCCGCTTGCTCAACAGTCAACGAGACTCTCAAGGCGCAAATAGCTCAAATGCATGCATTCTCACAGGTGAGGGATAGTGCATGGCCTCTGTTCTGAACGTCGTTGGATGCTAGTCGTTCCAAAAGAAAACCTTCACGCCGAAACAATACGAGGGATACTTGGCAAAGGGAAACTAACCGCAGACGGAAGGCGCATTAAAGAACACCACCAAGATAGGGCGATTAACTGGACTGGGGGGAACTGATGAGGGAGGAGGTGCGGTGTGGGTGGCTATTGGATGCATGATGTGGTCAAGTCCAAAGGATGTGTTTGGCGCGCCCAATTGCAACCCAGTTCCCATTAGACCACCACTTTGCCACTTGTACGCTATAGTAGTACTACAATACCGTAATTTGTGACACCACGTTGTTGATGTGGCTCCCTTTGTTTTGTCGTGCCACCCTTCACCAAGCCGTGGCAGGACCTTGAGGCTTGATGTGGCCACATTGCTGCAAGTCGACGAAGTCGAAGTCCTCCAACGTGGACACTCAAGCTCCTGTCCAGGCTCTCCCTTTGCTGTCCACATCGTGCTGAATGCGGCAGGTCAAGTATCCATTGCGAAGATGATCGAAACACGTCGGCGTTTTCAATCAGGAACAAACACGAAATCCGAACTCGTCATAAGACTTGACCCGAAATTCGCTCTCTGGCATGTGCGCGATACTGAGGAGAAGGAGAAGGACAGCGTAACTGCAGACGTGCAAGATGAACGTGATCAAGTCAAGGAGAAATAAAAATCAAGCCTTCGGAGGTTTCACACTGTGTTCGCATTCGTCAAGCTCTTGACACTAGTAGCCAAACCAAACCTAAGAAGACAAGGGAACTGCAGTGGCAGCTAGCAGCAAAGATGCTGGAGAAGGCAATCCCAGCTGTAGGTGCGTGAACTATCCTTTGTTCATCAGACTTCGACTGAAAATTATGACTTTCGATTCGTCCGCTCAAGTTGCCCCAAATTTTGCGGCGCGAAACATTACATCTTTCAATCTGCTTATATCCGGCACATTCATTATCACGCGAAACAAGAAACGTGAGTATATCGGCGAGGTCCTCGATGTGTACAGGAAGGGTAGTAGTAACCGACATGATTCCGTTGAACTCGCTTGCGAGACCAATGGCCTGTCCTATCTATCTCTTCGTGTTTATTTGCCTATGCAGACAGTAAGTCGTCACGTCGCCTCAGGCCTCCCGGTCGTGTTTGTGCTCAATATTTACTATAGGCTACTACACAACTCATCTATGAGGGGTTCGACATCGACAACACCCTGAAAGTAGAGCCCATTCAGCCCCTGGCACTGTAGTTGACGGTGAGCCGAGCTTGCAAATAGGCCGTAGTTCACGGCCAGCCGAGGCTGGGCCCAGCTCCAATGAGCCACCGCGTTGGATGGGTGGGCCCAGTGGTATGGCAGGAGTACGTTGGAGACAGGGTGGGCCCAGCTAGTATTCAGTAGTAGGGAAATTGTGATTAGAGTAGATAAAATAGACCAATGGGCCTACATGATTAGCAGCAAATCAAGCGGATGGGCCGAGGGTGTGAGATGTTGGGCTGACAGCTGGGCCCATGGGCGAGTTGGCGAGACTGGCGCTTAGGCAGACTGGGTGAGTTGGCGAGATCAGCGACTGGGCCCATGTGAGTTGGCGAGACTGGCGACTGGGCCCATGGGTGAGTTGACGAGATCAGCGACCGGGCCCATATCTGTTGGTTGGCGAGACCAGCGGCTGGGCCCACAGGTGCAGTGGCGAGATCGGCGACTGGGCCCACAGGTGAGTCAAGGAGACCAGCGGCTGGGCCCATTGGTGAGTTGGCGAGATCGGCGACTGGGCCCATGAAGTGAGTGCAAGGAGACTAGCTGGCTGGGCCCATTGGTGAGTTGGCGAGATCAGCGACCATGGCCCATAGTTGAGTTGGCGAGATCGGCGACTGGGCCCATTGGTGAGTTGGCGAGATCAGCGACTGGGCCCATAGCGAGTCAAGGAGACTAGCGGCTGGGCCCATTGGGTGAGTTGGCGAGATCAGCGACCGGGCCCATTTGTTAGCTGGCGAGATCAGCGACTGGGCCCATAGTTGAGTTGGCGAGATCGGCGACTGGGCCCATGGGTGAGTTGGCAAGATCAGCGAATGGGCCCATAGGCGAGTCAAGGAGACCAGCGACTGGGCCCATTGGTGAGTTGGCGAGATCAGCGACCGGGCCCATTTGTTAGCTGGCGAGATCAGCGACTGGGCCCATAGTTGAGTTGGCGAGATCGGCGACTAGGCCCATGGGTGAGTTGGCGAGATCCACGACTGGGCCCATGGGTGAGTCAAGGAGACCAGCGGCTGGGCCCATTGGTGAGTTGGCGAGATCAGCGACCGGGCCCATTTGTTAGCTGACGAGATCAGCGGCTGGGCCCATGGGTGAGTCGGCGATATCAGCGACTGGGCCCATGGGTGAGTTGGCGAGATCCACGACTGGGCCATGGGTGAATATGGCGAGATCCACGACTGGGCCCATGGGTGAGTCAAGGAGACCAGCGGCTGGGCCCATTGGTGAGTTGGCGAGATCAGCGACCGGGCCCATTTGTTAGCTGACGAGATCAGCGGCTGGGCACATGGGTGAGTCGGCGATATCAGCAACTGGGCGCATGGGTGAGTTGGCGAGATCCACGACTGGGCGCATGGGTGATTTGGCGAGATCCACGACTGGGCGCATGGGTGAGTTGGCAAGATCGGCGACTGGGCCCATGGGTCAGTCTGCAAGATCAACAACTGGACCCATCAGTTAGTTGACAAGACAAGCAACTGGGTCCATGTTAGTCAGCGAGATCGGCGACTGACCACTAGCTGAGTCGGCGAGGTCGGGGCTGGGCTTGGGTGTTGGGGCGATCGGCGACTGGGCCATCAGTTACATCGTCACTAAAAATCAATCTAATAGTAACGCCACACATGCCAATCAATTATTTCTTTTAGTACAAGTATACTACATAATTACATGCTCTCATCCGCCGACGAATCTGAACCTACATCCAGCTCCGACGCTGGCCCATCCACAGATGTCATTGTCTCCGATGACATTTGCCGTGCGATGCGGTTCAATGCATCCAACTGGTGGGTCATCGTCTCAATCTCCTTTTTCAGCTGCTGTCTCTGATATTCCAGGTGCATCAGCCTTGTACCATACGCCTGATAGGCGGTGCGAAGGTGTCGATCGGCTTCGTTGACCAGGGTTGAGGGATCGTGGCCATGCTCCCTCATGGCATTTGCAATGGTGGTTGCATGCCGGCGTGCAGCGAAGTCTGTTATCGGAGTGAAAATAATGTAGAATAGCATAGAGAATATGGCTTACAGTTGCCCTTGGTGAAGTGGACACCATGCATAAAATCGTGCTCCAATTCCGGCGGACCATCGCAATTAGCGCTATCCATAGGCAATGGATCATCGCAGCGAGGCTGGTAAACAGGGAGTGCATTGTTGGGGGTACGGATGATTTGGCGACCAGTCACGCCGCTCGGCGGTGACGATTGAAGTGGGCTGCTTGGCGGTATTTGATCTCTGAAGGCGGTAAACGAGGCGCCCAATTCAAAGTCAACCGGCACTGGTGGGGCATCCGATTCATTGGAGGAGGTTTGGGACAATAGGGAGAAGTCTGAGGGGACCGGTGGAATGTCCAAGTCATCAGGCGATGGGGAAGAAGTTGATAAGAGTGTGAAGCTTGCAGGAGGCACTGGTATATCAACATCCATTGAGTCTGGACTGTCGAAGAGCTCGTGCGCTGCCCTGATTCTGGTAGAGAATTCATCGGCAGGAGTGTCGGTAGTGCCAGGCGCAATCGGAGACGAGTTGGGAATGCCGGCGAAGGTAACCCGGCGGGGTGTGCGGTTGTCACGATTTCTTGTGATGGAAGATTTCATGGTGCCGATGGGTGAGTTGGGAGATTGGGAGATTGGAGTGTTATGGGGTGAACAATTGAGCAAGCGAACAGCACGGTGCCGGCAACTGGGACAATAACAACTTGGATTATGTAATGCTTGCCATGTAATTTGCAGCCCTAGCGGAATCCATCGGCTTTGACAACTATTGTTCAGAACTTCAACAATTCACTACTCCAGAAAATCATCCAGTACCTCTCCAGCGACCTCATCCAACATGCAGTCCACCACTCAACAATCTCCCCAGGCTGTCATCGACCACGAGACCGAGGTCATCAAAACGGCGTTGACCAAGCTCTCAGTTCGTGATGCGCAGATCTGGACCGGCGTCTGCAAAGAGATTTATGATGCAGTAGTAAGTGGTCATAAGCCCCATTCCATTGTTGTCCTAACACTCTGCAGACGACCATCGGCAAGATTGCATCCCCGGCAGTCATTGTGCCACCTCTCGCCATCGCTGCCGCCTTGGAATTAGAAGATGCGCAGCTGGTGACAAAGAGGCTGAAGGCTGGTAAATGGCCATCCTGGGCAAGCATCAAGGAGTCCAACGATGCGATCAAGGCGCATCCATGGTATGTGTTTGGCCGTAGTCCCGAAGTCCCCGCCGATTTTACGCTTCATCTCGCCCCGATGGTCGCCACGGCACCTGCAGGATATAAGGGGAAAGGTAAGGAAAGGGAGGTAGTGGAGGTAGAGATGGTGACAGATGTGGAGATGGTGACCAAGAAGAGGGCCGAGGCAGAGAGCAGTTCGAAGGCGAGGGTGATGATGAACGACGCTGATAGGATGGACGTCGATACCCCTGGGACAAGCAAGCCAGAAAGGGCAGCGGCGACGACGACGAAGACTCCACGTCGGGCTCGGAGCAGCCGTCGCAGCAAGGTCATAAAATCCTCCGAGTGGGTCGCCACTGATGAAGATATCAGCAACGACGATCAGAAGTCAAGGGGTCGCCCAACGTCAAGGCGGGTTCACAACAATCTGTGACGACGGATCCTCCATCTCGCAGCAGCGCCATTCCACGTCCCCTTCCACTCCAGCCACCACCGCGTACACGATACCTAGCGAACCCTTGGCTCGCTGTACGAGGTTGACGCAATGTGCAAATCCAACCGCCCGAGTGGTGTTTTGCACGGAGTGCAACCGTCTCCACGTCAAGTGCACCCTCACCATCCCTTCTGCCAGGTCCTCACGCGCACGAAACGCCATCTCGCGCACCCTCGGCTGCACCGACCCGTGCACCTTCCCGTGCGTCCACTCGCGTGCATCGACCCGTGCACCATCTCGTGCACCATCGCGCGCACCATCGCGTGCACCTGGTCCTGAACGCCGTCCCATGCGATTGGTCACTCCGCCACCACCGACAACGCCTCACCTCCCAGCCACTACCACCTTCCGCCCAGCCCGCCCCAATCAGCGGCCCAAACGGAAACTCGATGAGGCTCAAGCATCGACGTCTGCAGCAGCGTCTCAGGGCATTCCTCGTCAGCAAGAATGCAAGTATTTCTTTTATTTTAAACTATGACGGACATCGCTGATCTTCTCTCAAGTCTGGGTCCAGGTCCCCTCCATGCCCCGTCACGCTCGCTCTACGACCTCGCCGCAAACCACTCAAGCACCGGACGAGGGAGTTGTAGACACAAGACCCCAGACCACTCAAGCACGTGACGACGAAGTGGTCGAGCTCCGTCAGCAAGTCAAAACCTTGAGTGCGAGGCTGGAGGCGCTAGAGTTGATCGTCAATAGCAATTCAAGGGCGCAGGAGGCCGTGCGCTTGTATGTTTTCGGTGAGCAGCACCTACAACCACTACCAGTCCAACATCTCTCGCCGGCGCCAGTCACATCACCATCATCGCTTGCATCCTCAAGGGTTG
>MU124160.1:0-12974 GCA_014904935.1 Melanogaster broomeanus
GCGACTGGTAGAGCGATTTGGGTACCAGGCTGGGGACAGACATGTCACGGACGTGGCTATCAGGATACTGAGAAGGCGAGAGAAGACGAGAGAATTCAGGGGGCTGCCTCCGTAGGATACAGTGGTTTATACATATAGTTCAGTCAGTCGAGACTAATAACTTTGCAAGCAAGGTAATTAGTAAGCACATACGGGAGACAAATTGAACAATTGCTCTTTCAGTATTTTCACACCAGTACTCACTACCATTGTATTGTGGCAAACTTAGTCTTGCTCAGGTCTTGCACTGGTGTCGTCCGTGTTAGATGTAAGTGTTGAATCTTGCTTTTCACAATTTTCTAGGCACTGCATTCAACCTCAACGAAGCAGCCAATCTTTGATGGCGACGTGGCTAGTGGGACACTCCCTCGCTACTCCCAGTCCGCACTGGCATCCGTCTTGACTTCCTCCCTTCGCGACCATGGCTCCAAGCCCGCGCCAGTAGCCACCTCGCCGTCGGCCCCAAGGCACCTCCGCCAACCTCGTCGTCTAAGCCGGTCAAGCCCGCCTCACGCTCGACAGGAAGTCCACCAAAAGCGTCATACCCGAGAGCAACAGACTCCTTGCAGCGAAGGTCCGCGCCCTACGCACTGCCCTCAGATCCCCCTCATGCCCCGCCCGTCCGACATCTGCGATGTGTTCAAATCCTACCAAGGGTTCAACTCGAGCCTCAGCGCCACCAACCCGCGCAGGCGCACCCGCACCCTCATCCTCCTCCGCTCCCTCTTCCATCGCCACTGGCACTCCCGCAAGTCGATCGTCAGCTGGGCGTTCGCCGAGATACTGTTCCACCACCGGCGCAACCAGCATATGCAGGTCCTCCTCGTCTTTGTCCAATACTTCCACCTCGTCGGCACCAAAACACACTCGTGACGTCGCTCATCAGAGGGCATGTCCAACAAGCAAGCCAGAAAGACGTGGATCTGTTGGTGGTGCCTCCTCGTTCGGCAGAGGAGAAGTTTCAGGTGAACGAGATCATCACGGCCATCGTTTGGGAGAGTGCTCTGTTCTTATCCACGGAGACGGAGGCGGACGAGTTGTATAGTATCCTCCTGGTGCACGCGAAGCTTTGGAGGGAGCAAATAGCAGACGCTCGAGAACAAGACATCCCCACAGACCAGGATATTAACGCTGCCCGCCTTTTCACCCCCTTCCTTTCAGTGTTCGCGAAGCGTAGTCCGTCGAAATTGTTGGAAGTAGTGTCGGATATGGAAGGTCTGGGGATGAAGCCAGACATGGCGCAGTGGGACATCATTGCTGGGGCGTACGCACGCTTTGACCCGGTCCTTGCGCTTCGCGTCCTCGATTGGGTGGAGGAGATAGAGTTGAAGGACTTGAAGAAAAGCGGCGCAGATGCATATGGTGGGCAGGAAAGCCATCGGCAGCTAGCAACCCGTCGTCCCTCGGACAACCTCCTGCGCGCGCATACGAGTGTTATGCAGAAATTCATTGATGTCGAGGACACGGTGCATGCACGGGAGGTTGAGAAGCGACTGGTAGAGCGATTTGGGTACCAGGCTGGGGACGGACATGTCACGGACGTGGCTATCAGGATGCTGAGAAGGCGAGAGAAGGCGAGAGAATCCAGGGGGCTGCCTCCGTAGGATACAGTGGTTTATACATATAGTTCAGTCAGTCGATGCGATCGCTCACGGACAGCTGGTTTGGAGGTCCATTCAGGTGTGCCAGCAGTGCGGCTTTCACAGGTGTCAGCCCCGCCTGCGCTGATGTGAACGTCTGGAATCAGTGTTCCCGAGGCCCGTCACATTCCTCCAAATTGCCGATGTTATCTCGATGTAACTTCATCCTCGTTTGGTGAGACTGCTTGAATCATTCAACCACACGGTGTTCGTATGTCGAAAACACATTGCGCGTTTGGACAAGTCGTTTGCTATGGTACATGCACGAAAGTCATACAGATTCTCAGTCATAGATCGTGGGTGTGACAGATGTAGATGATAATACATTTCTTCGTTTGATTGACTTCGGGCCATTTTTTTTTATTGGCCCTCGTTCTCGAAACGTCTGATGCCAACGAACAGCAAGAGCAGCAAGAACGACAGCGACGACGACGGTCCCCTCACATCTTAATGTCAAGGTTGATGTGCACAGCCTTGACGTTCGTGTAGCTAAGTATCCCCAAATGCATCAGCAACCACCCAAACCAGCGGCGAGGCACACGAAAAGAAAGACTCACTTGTTCAACGCATAGTTACCCAACTCCCGCCCAATCCCGCTCTGCTTGAACCCACCAAACGGCACGCCCGTATTGAGCTGGTTCACACAGTTCACCCACGCAGTCCCCGCCTTCAGCCTGTGCGCCGTCTTGATCGCCCTGTTCAGGTTCTGCGTGAACACAGCCGCTGCCAGTCCGTACGACGTGTCGTTCGCTTGTCTGATCACGTCTTCTTCGTCTTTGAACTTGATAACCACACCGACGGGACCGAATATTTCTTCCCGCACGATCTTCATGTCGGGCGACGTGTTGGTGAAGATCGTCGGTCTGATGAAGTAGCCCTCGTTGCCTTGACGCTCGCCGCCAACTTCGACTTTTGCACCTTGCTCTTTACCGGACTCGATGTAGCCCATGATGCGCTGTGATCCAACAGGTAAGCCTTGGACATGTACGGAGGGATGTGCAGCCAACTTACGTCGAATTGGATCTGGGAGACTTGGGGGCCTTGGAAGGACTCAGGGTCGAACGGGTCGCCGACCTTGAGTGACCTGGCTTTTGCGGTGAAGCGCTGGAGGAACTCGTCGTAGATACCCTCCTGGACGAAGATACGCGATCCAGCACAGCACGTCTGGCCGTGGTTCCAGCTGTGCACCGTCACATCAGTCCCTTGCCACAATACCGTAGACGGGATCGAAGATACGCACAAAATACCAAACGCAGCCCAGTTAACGGCCTGGTCCAAATCGGCATCATCGAAGATGATATTCGGGCTCTTTCCACCCAACTCCAGCGTCACGTTCTTCAGGTTACTCTTTGCAGCTGCTTCCATGACCTTACGACCGACGAGTGTCGAGCCCGTGAAGGCGATCTTTTCGATCTTCATGTGATGTGAGATGGCGTTGCCAACGGTGTTGCCATATCCGGTGAGGATGTTGACAACACCAGGTGGGAAACCGGCTTCCTGGATAAGGTGGGCCATCCGGATGGCGTTCAGGGGTGTGAATTCGGAAGGCTTGAGGACGATGGTGTTACCGGTTGCGAGAGCGGGGCCGATTTTCCAGGAAAACATGAGGACTAGAGGGGGGGTGAATGTAAGTGGGATCTGCTTTGGCGTGGGCGCTCAGCGGACGCACGAGGGAAGTTCCAGGGAATGATCTGGCCGACGACTCCGATGGGCTCATGGCGTGAGTAGGTGAGCTTGGCTTCGGAGGTCTAGAGAAGTTTCATCGTGAGGAGGCGCATTGTTTCGACAGTATGTCCATTGTAATCGTACCTCCTGAACCTGACCAGTAAGCTTGTCTGCCCAACCAGCGTAGTATCGGATGCAGTCGATCGAAGCAGCGACATCAGCATTTCTAGCCCAGCTGAACGTCTTTCCTAGAGCCAAAGTTGAGCTCCTCGAATGAACCTAACACATCATACGATGTGCGCAACGCACCGTTATCGAGAGCCTCGATAGCAGCCAGCTCGTCAGCGTGGGCCTCCATCAAGACGGCAAGCCTGCCGAGGAGGATGCTGCGTTGAGCGCCAGGGGCGTTCAAGCCCCAGACGGTTTCGAAGGCTCTCTGGGCAGCATCGACGGCGGTGTCGACATCCTTTGAGGTGGCCTCGGAGACGGAGGTGGTGACTTTTCCGTTAGCTGATGACTCATGATCGTTAGCGATATGAATACGTATCATACGGTTAGCCGATGGCTGTGGGGCTAAGACATACTCGGGTTGATCACACTGCAATGTGGGTGAGGTGAATTAGATGAAATGATAAGATAGTCAGATCTTACTCGATAGTGGTGCCATCTGAGCCGTCGACGAACTGACCATTGATGAAGAGACCTGTGTCGAAGGAGACCTTGCCCTTGTAAGCAGGGGTGTTGAACTCGTGAGTGAATACGCTAGGCATGATGAAGAGCAAAGGAGGACTGCAAGGTGTGAAAAATGAGAATATGAGAGTTTAAATAGGGATTCTCTGAGCGAAGGCGTGGAAAGCGAGCAAGCTGGTGCACACACTCGATTTGTCAGGTGGGACCAGGTCAGAAGATCCACTGAGATCTGTATTGTCAATTTGTACCCCGCCCTGCTTTTCAGTACTGATTATGACACGGTGACATCTGTCCCGATCGTACGCTAATGGGAGTAGTAGCTTCCGGTATGTTTATCCGTCGAAACTCACGTGAGGTGCCTCTCGCACAAGACAACATTGTTTGAACTTGCCAGTGAGCACAACAAATCCATTGGCCCATCTGAACACCCCGAGCCTGCCAACCGGCCGAGTCGTCACAGCCATTCACCATGCTCCGGTCTTTCCCTTCACGGAATCGATCTGACGGAAATGACCTGGTGGTTCGTCTAGCATAGTGCTCCCATCAAGTTCTCAGGTCTATCCAGAGAATACTTCTCTAGCTTCGAAGCTTCACGTGTTTCATGTCCAATACGTCCACAATATCAGTTATCTTCCCAACCGCCGACAACCGCCGCGAACTCCATGGTGTCGGTGATTAGGCATCAGGAGGGAGGACAAGAGCTGCGTGTTTAGCCACCTCCGGATCGAGAGCACGTAGAGTCCGCACACATAAATGCTGCCATGCAGCTCGGGATTGAATATTGAATATTGAGGTGCCTGGGAGGTCAAGGATGTGGCGTGAGGTTACTCTTCTCGGCAAATTCCGTGTCTATTTTGCGTTTGAGAACTCTACACGGTGACTAGCCTATCTGACTTTCATCTGGCTGCGGTGTACAAAGTCTATATACCAATCATTAGTCATTCTACAACATCGGGAAGCGCAGTATACGGGAGAGTGGGCATGCCTCGCGCGCCTTAGTCTGAAGTGCACCGTCCAGACTCCACTGGCAGGTGTACGTTAACCCCTCACAGCCTTCTCCGAATGAGCGGCATAACACGGTGCCCTATATTGTCCCACTTTCACAGCTAACGCCGTATCTTCAGCTTTCAAGGACGTCCGGATCGGACCAAGGACTGCGGTATGCTGGTTAGTTTGCATCATTTCTACATGTAATATGCTGTACTGCAACGGTCATTTTGTCGTACGAGCACTTTCAGATTATGAGGCAGGACAATGTCAATTTTCTCTTGTAAGCTCTCTTCCGGTAAGGCAGGGCGCCGCGAAAGAGTGGGAACCACGCTTGCTTGTCGTCGAAGTGATACCACCACGATCGAGTCATCGGTCATATATCATAACTGGCACGCGAGGACAGAAACACGAACACTTGCCTCATCCTAGAGCCCTCAGCCGCGCAAATTTCGTATAATGCCCATTATCCATCTGCCTTTCATGATGGATCCCAGCGAGCCACAATACTCATATATCGTCTCAGGTCCAAGATACCTAAATTGTTGTCGCGTCGTCAATCCAACGTGTTGAGTGGGGTTGAGCATATAAATGAGAAGCAGAAAAGGATGGATGATGACTCACGTCAAGGCCCTGTTCATACCGACCAACATATACGGCGCCAGATTAGTCGACTCGGGGAACCGGACGGTCAGTCGGTCAGTCGGTCAGTCGATACCATTCCGAAGAGCCCAGAAATTTCCCCTGTTGAGCATACCTTCAAAAACGGATCCCTCAGCTCACGTCTAACTCTCTCAGATGAAGACATCCACACCATCAAAAGTCCAACAGCCACTCTTCCCAAACGATAATTTCACCGCTCCACGTTATTGAACTTGCCCCGCATGCCTCATCTCTCCAGTCACTGCATACACGCGGAACAGAGCAGACGAGTGATTTCGACGGGTCGTTCGAAGTTCTCAACCGAGATGCGGTTTACTGGTGTGCTGCTATGGGCGACATTACTGTACCGGGTGTATGACCCCTAAGAAGATGGGGAATCCGTGCTTGGGATACGCTCTGTGGGTCATGGGTTTCGGGGCGAATGAGTGGAACCGCAAGATATGGCCCCGACGGGCCCGACCTCTGTCAAGCCAATATCGTCTTCACGTAAACATCATGCCGCATGCGCCTCGTAAAGCGAGTAGGTGCTCCCCATCCAAGCCAACACCGGCGTCCCCGCGTAGTAACCATATCAGCGGCATATCACACGCGTCTCCGTGGTCCACTCGGAAGTCAACTGGTCATGGGTATACCTTGTGCTCGGGCGCAAACAGTACACGCTGCATTTGAGGAAAGCACCACATACATGGGAACTGACAATGAGATGTCGTTGCGCCACTCGATCCATAACATCGCTCCTGGATGTACCTCGAAAGCTTGAACGCCATTCTGACCAACGTGGTCCACATGTCGTGAAATCTCAGGAAAGGAGTTTTGGGCAGGGTCACAGCCTTTCGGATTCAAGTTTGGAGCTCCCTCGAATTCTGAGCTGCAATCTCAGGACGCGTCCGCGTTGGAAGTAGAACGACACGCGCCGTTAAGTTGTACGCCACTCCACCTTTCAGAAAACACGAGTGTTTTACAACTTGTGCATTAGATTGATTGAATAACAGAGGGTGCGTGGAGATAGAATGACATGGAAAAACAAAAAACAACTTTTCAGTGACGGACAAATGATACACTAGTCGTGCCCACTCAACCCGCATAGGGATACCAGCAAGGCGGGTGGTCCTTTCCCAGAATCTCCTTGAGCAGCTGGTAGCTGTCCTCTGAAACAGGTGGGATGCCTTTACCACGAAAGAGGGGAAGACACTCCCTGCGGTTGTTTGTAGCGAGAGCAAAACACCAGTATTCTTGATCAGGACCGCCTCCAGCAGGCGGCGCCATTACTCTCTTTAACAGCGAGTATCCCAAGAGCCCAGCTAAGCCCCTGATTCTCATGGCCACAGAAACGATGGCCAGCTCTGTGCGTTCGTTCTGGAGGTTATGTTTGGCGGCTTGCTCGAGCAACCAATGTTCAGTTACTGCGTAGCCGTAGTAGAAGGTTGGATGGATGAGTGGCTAAGAGTGCGCGATAAGGTGAAACACATCGACCAAGGCGTATGCAAAACACTCACCATGGCAGGTCACTGGATAGTGAACGTCTGGTGCTAGTAAGGCCGTTACGGTGTCTTGGACTACAGACCACTTATATAATTATGAGTCGAGGACGCACTTACACTCAGAATAACTTGATGACTAAGCAGTAGAGTCGGAGAATTGGACTTACGGTAACAAGAGATGGTGTCATAGGCTTCCAGTTAAGGATTGATGTGAACTAACGGACGGACGTTGCACATACAGGTATGATATAAACTTTGGTCACATGCGATAGTTCTCCTTGAAATAGAGAGAGATGTACCAGTTGCAAGTTCATCTTTGAGCTTCACTTAAGGACGTGTCCTACGCGATGAACGACGATTCGTTTTTCTCACATCCAGGTGCTAGATGCTATTTCAGGGTTACTACCGCGGGGACGGACTTACCTGTGTGGCCTCTCCAGTCGTGCTGCACCTTCACTTGAAGACAATCACGGCTGCTGCCCCCTAAAGATGTTCCATGTATTCATGAGCGAATATTTTCCGTGGGGTGGCTGCACGGGAAATGTACGTAGCTTATAGCGGAGGTAATTGCTGACAACTGTGATTTAGCCATCCCCACTCCGCGATCTTGCACGTCTGCCTTGCCTCGCAATGCACTGCGGCTGACATCGCTGTCACATTACCACCGTTGCACTAAGCAGAAGAAGCTCCCCGCACCCGAGAAGCATCGGAACCAATCGCCAAGAAGCTGGCTATCAGATAGCACTAGTAGAATGCAGACCTGTTCACCACCATCGATATTGAATAGTAGGTGGACTACCATATCCTTAGCACACAACCTGTGTTCGTCTGACATAGGGTTTCTTTCAAGTTCTCAGGCCATTGCATCAACTGGCAGAGAATACTTCTCGAGCTTCGTATGTTTCACGTCAATCCCGTCCATGTGTTCGTTAATCTTCCTGAACGCGCCGCTGATCGCCTCTGTAGGCGAATTGACCGCATTCATGTGCATCTGGAGGGTATCAGGGATCAGGTAACACGCGGGAGAATAAATGGCAGGCAGATGTTTACCCACCTCCCTCGATGACCATCCCACGAATATCACCACTGTCTCCTTCTCCTCGTGTACCCGTCCCCACGTAGGGCTTCCCACGATACCCGGCGTCTTCTGAGATACCAGCTCGTCCATACCTTCAGAGATGTCGCCCGTAGTATGTCCTGCCTTTAACGTGAGGCTCGCGATCTCGAGGGCATCAGCGGTGAGACCGGACGACGGATCGGATTTGGGGAAGACGTGGAACATGCGGCGGTTGTCTGCTGCGCCACTGATGGACGCCTTGAGCATCGAGTATTTGTCATTGTCGTTCTGGAGAGCTACGTGGTGTTCCAAGGTTTCCCATACTATGTAGCCGAAAGAGTGAGCGTCTGTCGTACTCGAGAAGCAGGGATAGGCAACGCACGAATGATGATGAACCCCCGCTTCCCTTCCGGTCCAGGATCATCAAGCTGGAGACCATGGTACGCACTAGATGGTGTGAAATCGTAAATCAGGTGGATTCGAGGTTGCACACTATGTCCCAGTGGACTGTCTCGAGGCTCAAGGCTTACGAGATAAACCCCTCCGTGGAGGCCAGAATCTCGAAGAAAGACTGTAGCGCTTCCCCTGCGTTGGCGAGATATGACTCTGTTGGCGTGAAACGAACGATCTCGGTAACTGGAGGACTCTCCATTGATTTCGATGGACTATGTGTGCAACCGCAGATTCGGGCGCAGAACGCTTGAAGCCGGGGGAATTAATAGGAATTACGTAACTTCATCCTACATTTTGCATTCCACTAGCTACTCATGACTACTACAGTAGACTTTTTCATAATGCATCTGGTACTCCGGCATAAATCTCACCTTGCATCAGCTTTTGGATAATACCACAGTGGTATGCGGGTTATGCACATTTTTGCATATGCATCGTGTTTGCACCCAGAATATGCAGTGCGAGATACCACATTAGGAGGGATGAAGTGACCTGAACTGGTCTAGTCAGACTCAGACCTAGCGACCCGAAGTGTGATGGCTCTACAAAATTATCCCTGTCATGATGTCTGAGTCAGATGCACCACTAGTACATATTGTCCCTGTCCATAGATGTCTCTAGTTGTGTTTAGGAATGAAATATTTTTCAAGACTTGGAACACACTTCAGTCTAGTAAGCATCATGCCCGCTGAGCTACAGACACGCAAACCACGACCAAAACCTGGTCCATACAACTGGAAGCCACGAGTAGACATCCAACACAATGCTCCTGCGACTTCGGCGAAACCTACCAAATCCAATAAGCACGAGAACCTCACGTTACATGACTGGCTTACTGTTTTCTCATTTATTGATTCTCATCCAAACACACCCCAAGACGCTGTTGTTGATCACTTCAAGACACTGCAAAACGGAGCCTGGAATTCAACCAGTCAACGCTCTCACGGAAATTGAAGAACTGTGCAGAATTAGAGCAGCGTGTCAACTCACATCCAAATGCATTGTCTGGAAAGCGTGCTCGAGTGGTCACTAGCCCAGAAGTCGAGAAGGCCCTGGTCCTGTGGGTGAGGTCCATGGAGGAGAAGGGGGAACAGTCAATGGGCCAATGCTACGTGAAAAGCGAAAGAGATTCGAGGTTCAGTTCGAGGTTCCTGAGGCAAGCAGACTCACCGGTGATGGATGGATTGCCCCCTTCTGCAAAGCCTACAAGATCAAGGAGTATCGGAGGCATGGTGAGGCAGGATCAGTTGACGTTGAGGCTGTTGCGGCAGAGCAGACACGAGTACAGAAGATTCTGTCGACATTTCCACCAAAGGATCGCTTTAACTTTGACGAAACACGCCTCTTTGCATTGTGCGTGAACTTATTCTGGACATCACCTTGTGCTAATGTTGAATGGTGTGTAGTGCCCCTCCTGACCGAGGACTTGCAACAAAGCAGATGAGCGGCAAGAAAAAAGAAAAATTCCGAATCACTCTTGGACTGGCTGCAAATGCTGATGGGAGTGAAAATTACCCCTCTTCTACATTGGGCGATCGAAGAAACCAAGGTGTTTTGGTAACAAGACACCACAATCGTGTGGATTTCATTACCATAACAACAAGAAAGCATGGATGACGACAGAACTCTTTGAAGAGTGAGTAAATAGACTTGTAAAAATATCTTTGGCTCATGCAGCGTAGGTGTTGAAATTAGCAAGACGATCGTACCCGCGTGATACCCGTGCCCCTGTCGGATGTCAATCCGACGTCCCGTTATCTTATATCTATGTTTCCATATGCCTATGTCATGTCTGACATTCCCCGAGTAACCTAGTTAGGTTGTACCACGCGCGCAGCGCGCAACGGGGTTCAACCCCCGAAATCTTTTCTGTTCGTATCATATCTATATAGTCTCGTACGATACACGATTAGTACCTCAGGCGTTGTCTCTCTCTCGAGTGCACGACTGAGGTATGTATTTAGTTCTATCTCTACGAACACGCACTTATACCTGCTATGTAGTTGTCTGTTTCTCGTACAGGTAAATATATCAGGCGTTGTCTCTCTCTCTCGAGTGCACGACTGAGTTGTCTGTTTCTCGTACAGACGTGCACTGTCGTTCTAAAGCTAAAAGGTTATGAGCCCCGCACTCTAGAAGCCTAAACGTCTCACCTTCCCTGCTACACCGCAAGACCTTGATCCAAAAATGTCGACTACTGTTCCTATCACCACAGATACCCTACCAAGTAATGTCCCCAAGCTCGACATCAAAGGGGCCAACTGGGCAATCTTCTCGCTTCGCTTCCAAGTAGCCGTCGAAGCCAAAGAGCTGTGGAAACAGTTTGACGGAACAGAACCCCGTCCTGTCGGAATTTCTGCGACTGCCCCAGACAGAAGTCCACTCGTATCGCCCCCGGATCCTGTCGCTCTTGCTAAGTGGCTGAAAAGCGAAAATATTGCGAAACACTTGCTTACCCAGCGTATTCCCGACTCTACTGCATTACGTGTCAGGAACCTTGCAAATGTCGCCGCAATGTGGAAGGAGATCGTGCGCGAGTACACCGAGAAAGGTGCCTATGCACAGACCGACCTCCGCACAAAGTTTTTGGAGTCGTCGTGTCCAACTAATGGAGATGTACGTCAATTCTTGGATGATCTGCGTACGAAGTGCGACGAGTTAGCTGCCGTCGGCGTCGAGATCGAAGAAAAAGACTACCGTTCTACCATTATCCAATCCCTTCCAAAATATCTTGCCAGTTTCACATCTGGGCAACTAGCCACTGCCCGACTCTATAGCCCCACGCAAACCATCGATCCTGACATCTTGATTTCTTTGATAATCGAAGAGTCCGAGCGATGTGGCCACAAGGACGGTCGCGGCTGCCACTCAAAGACGAAGGGACGGGATGGTGATGAAGCCCTAGCAGCTACCAACGATCCCGGTCAGGGACATGATGGTGCTCGAAAGGGGAAACGCGGGGGAAGTCCAATGGACGTCCGAAGCAACATCCACCTTGCTGGAATTGTGGATCTCAGAAGCACTTCAAAGATGCTTGCCCGGAGCCAGACAAGTCTGCAGGCAAGGACTCCAAGGCAGTTGTCGTAAAGGGATCCGCTCATGCTGCGGCTGATCCCGATTCCGAGGATGAGGGTGTCTTCGCCCTGGACTCCCTGACGGATGATGATGATGACAACTCCCTACCTGACCTCCTCTCCCTATCCTCGTCAGATGATGACGACGAACGGGATGCTTCTGTCGCGAATGATGAGGACTGGTTCTCTGAAGTCGGAGACGATGCAGACTCACCTTGGGCTGACGAAGACACCATTGATGAACCTTCCGATCCTACTCCGGACCTCGCTGCTGCAGTCAGTGACAGACATACTGGTGAACTTGTCACCGAACTTTATGATTCGGGCTCGACACAGCACATATCTCCCTATCGCGACAATTTTGAGTCTTTCACCACCATTCCGCCGAGGCCATTCTCAGCTGCCAACAAGCAGCGCTTCGATGCTATTGGTATCGGGGAGATGGTCATTGACGTGCCCAACGGTTTCGACGTGTCACAGCTTCGACTCACACAAGTATTATTCTCACCCGAAGTCGGCTATACCCTAGTGTCCATCGGGCGTCTTGACGAACTTGCCTACTCCGTCACCTTCGCTGACGGAACTTGCACCATATGTGACCCTGCGGATGACGTCATTGGGCGAATTCCAAAGTCAAAACGTGGACTGTACCGCGTTGTTCATGAGCCAGATGATGGCAGTGCCAATGCGGCTGTCGAGACCATCACTGTGATGGAGCTTCATCGTCGAATGGGCCATATCGCTCCTTCTGTCGCGCGACGTCTAGCTGAAAATGGGTTGGTGTCAGGCCTCAAATTTGATGTGTCCGCCAATGAACCTACCTTTTGCGAGTCGTGCGTCTATGCCAAGGCCACGTGCAAGCCTATCGCCAAAGAACGTTGCTGGTGGAGCGCGCAGCGGACTTTGCGGGGGGAGGTGCATAGTGACCTGTGGGGTCCCGCGCCTGTTGCGACACTCGGTGGTTGGCGCTACTATATCAGTTTCACGGATGACAAGACGCGGCTCACTTACCTCCACCTCTTGCGTCGGAAGAGCGAAGCCTTCACAGCCTACAAAGACTTTGAAGCCTGGTGCCGCACTCAGCATGACGCCGCTGTAAAAATTTTGCATTCGGACCGTGGTGGGGAATATCTAGGCAAAGAGTTTACCCTACACCTGCAGTCGGCTGGCACGAAACATAAACTTACCGTCCACGACACCCCACAGCACAATGGCATCGCGGAGC
>MU124161.1:0-12771 GCA_014904935.1 Melanogaster broomeanus
CCAGGGCGGGAACCCGTCATCCAGCGAATCATCTGAATCATCGTCATCAGATACCTGTCGGGCAACTTTCGACAGCTTGCTCCGACCCCTCTCCCGAATCTTGCGGAGACGAGCTTGGAAACTCGACCCGGGGCTCCGCTTGCCGTCATCATCGTCTTCAGAGGAATCTACAGATGTTCCTTCGCCGTCGTTATCGTCTGTTGCAGGGTTCACCTCTTCTTCAGGCTCAGCGATCAATAGCTCTTCTTCAACATTGAAGGCCCCTTCTTCCTCATTCTCCTCGTGTTCTTCTCTATCCTCATCCTCATCCTCATCGCTAGGTTCCGAATCGGAGCTCCCTGTAGGTCCGCGTTGGTCTTCCTCGTCTTCCCGACGCATCCGCGCCTCGTCCTCAATGTCATCCATGGTCACAAAGCGCGATCCCCCAACGCTCATACTCGTCAAGAATCCCTTCATCGCATCCATACCCAGGTCCACATCCGGATCTAAATCCATCCCTCCGAGGCCCACTCGACACCTCATCCACTGCCTCATCGCCATCGCCCCTCCTATCACCCTCCCCATCAGTCCCCAAATCCACATCCGAATCTCCTCGCCATCTGGTCTCCCACTTCGGATGCCGTCGTTCCCTCTGATCTTCCTCGCGCAACCGGGCCTCGGATAACATCGCCCGAAATGAACCGAATGCAGAACAACCTTGTGAAGTTGGCGGAGTCGGTGAATGCGCGCTTCTTTCCTGCGGGCCTTCAGTGCTGCCTTCGAGCGCTCGGCGGCAGTGAAGACTGGGCGAGTGCGTGGTTGTTTGGCGGTTCCTGGGGAGGAAAAGTCGAGCGTGAGGGAAGAGAGCTGTCCAGGTCTGCGTAGGGTTTCGGTTTGGGCTTGACTCGAAGCCACAAAGTTAGGAACACAGTAAACGTCGTCTTCGCCCTCCTGCATAGGACTACCCACGCCAGTGGGGAAACTGGTGGACCTTCCTGTGAGTAATGACGTAGTGGGCAGTTTGACGCGCGGGACCACTGAAACAGCCCTGCCCGACCGCGGATGGGGAGCCATTTAGACGATCAGCTCGTGTTCTTCGCCTAGCATTTCACCGCCGCCAGAGCGATCTACGAGGATGTCATCGCTTGCAAGGCGCTTGGTGAAAGGTTCAGTGGGTTCCATGTCAATGACGAAGAGTTGGGGCGAGTTATCAGTCAGTGGTGCATCGGGTGAGCAAGAGTCAGCGGCGGGAGGTTTGGGATTAGGATGTAAGTGAGATGGTACCAATGAAACCTTCGCTGGTATCTGAGGGGCGGCAGGCGTCACAGACGCAGAGGGTGTTGCCACGGATGCATCCACAGATCCAGACGATGAGGAAGGCGATTATTATTCCACTACAAGCACATCTGGAACTTGCGCGAAGGTTCCGTTCGCAGATTGGTGTAGGGCCTCAGTAGGCTCCTGGGGTACGGTTTCTCCGGTCTCTCCAGTGAGGGGCGACCTCGATGGGGCCATCCTTTGTACGTGTCTTTGATATTATAAGCGCCAGTGAACGTCTCCTCGACGGCATGTTTTCGAGAAGGTGCTTGTGGTTTGGCAGTTGGGCCCGCCGCGTTGATCGGGGCGCGAACCATAGCCAAGTCTGCACAATAGATCTCTTCCATAGCGTCCTTGGGTCTCCATGCTGGTTCACTGCAGCTACAGCGTCAATCTCTGCACGGATCCTGCCCGGGTCTGCAAAATCTATTTCTTCTAGTTGATTTGAAGCTTCGTCCTCCGGTTCCGAATCCGCAGGGAAGAAGCGCTGGATCCCACTAACACCCGAGCAACATGCTCGGCCGTCGGGACCTGAGATTCTTCAGTTGTGCCTAAAATGTGACACATGAGCGAAGGAACAATGGTCAAAACAAACACGACAACTCACCAACTTCCTCCGAAAGAGGTTGCGGCAACTCTTCCAATTGCTGGAAGAGGAATGGTAAACGTAGAGCGCACGAACTTGATAAGCTTCAAAAACGGCCGCTCAGAGTCTAACATGTTAGAAAGCGGTGCATCAGTGATCATAGCCAGTCCTGGCTTCTTCTGAGCACCTAAGCCAACATGAGGTCGATGGGGAGTGTTAAACGAATCCCCTTCCCCTCCCCTCCCCGTTCCTGTCCTCGACCTGTTCCTCTTGGAGTCGAACCTCCTCTTCAGGGTCTATCAGACCCCCGGGCGGTGTACCAGTCCAGATCTGGGTGTTCGCTCTTCCACGACCTGGTTCCTCTGCGTTTATTCAAATTGCCGCCAGCATCTATGGGTTGTTCAGGATGAGAGATATCCGCCTATGTTTGTACCACCAAAACGCACCAAATGGCTCTACCACTACGACTTTTCCTCTGGCAAGGAAATTTGTTCGTCCTCCACCGCGATAACCACGACCGCCGCACCGATTGATGTTGCGCCTGCGATTGTTGCTTCCTCTGGGCATACAGCTGCAAGAAATGCAGTGAAGCGGGGTATCGATACAACAAACAGATGGGAAAGTGTAAGGTGGTGAATCTGACAAATTTGTAAAGTGCTGTGTAACTGGCCGTTGCCATGGATCTACTCACTAACTCCGGACTCCGAGGACTTGGAGTCTTGGACAACAGCACCATGGCACGACTATGGACGAGTATCTTTCCAGCACCTCCAGTCATCCCAATCACCATGTAGCCATCCATGGCATTCCATTTTCTGAGAGTCGCACTAGTATCTGCATAACCGTGACTACTGCCACCGTGACCAGTGTGCTCAATGCGTGTCGACAACGACCAGTCATACACTGGCAGTACTGATATAAACATGAGTCGGGAATCGTCTTTCGAGTCCCAAAGCAACAACCCCGGGCCTCGGCCACATTTTTCGGTGCGTTATTTAGTGACCCCGCGCACTTCTTTTCTCACAAACGCGTACTGGTTCTCCTCACCATCTCTACGAAAGTCTCCTCCATCCGTAGACCATACGAAATGTCTGTCTTGGGCATCGATGTCAGTACTCTACATAACAAGATAGGTAATCTCGATTCAACTCTTTATCCTCTTTTATCTGGATTTCTCGCTTTCAGATCGGTGTCGCAAGAAATCGAGGAATCGATACCATACTTAATGAAGTCTCCAATCGTGCTACTCCCTGCGTATCCGACCATCTAGATCACCTTCAATACCGCGCTGTTAACCAACCGTGTTCTTCTTCTTGTCATCATCTAGATCTAGTGGCTTTTGGCCCTAAATAACGCGCAATCGGAGAGCCTGCAAAGACCTTAAATTACAGGAATACTATCGGTCCTCTAAAACGTATCATCGGTCGCATAATCTCAGACCCCGATCTCGGGAATGAAAAGAAATATCTCAATGCTATACTTGTCGACGTCAATGGCACCGTGGGCGCAGAGGTAAATCTTGGCATCATCCGAAAAGGTCTTTTACTTCCATATCTAACATCCACCTTCCCAGGTACGGTATCTTGGTGAAAAGCACACCTTTTCTGCAACGCAGCTCGTAGCCATATACGTCGCTAAACTCCGCAACACGGTTTCTAAGATGCAGCTGCCATTGCCGACCTCAATGCGCTTCGTCTCATCAACGACACAACTGCCACAGCTCTCAGTTGCGGAATCACGAAAACTGACCTTCCGGAGCCTGAAAACCCACGTAACGTCATAATGTTCGTCGACGTCGGTCACTCTTCCATGTCGGTTCCGTCGTAGCCTTTACGAAGGGCCAGCTCGTCGTCAAAGCCTCTGCATACGATCACACCTCGGACATCGACTACGCCCTCCAATACTTTGCAAAAGAGTTCAAGACAAAATACAACATACAACATCGACGTTATGTCCAATCCTAAAGCTACTTTCCGTCTCGCAGTTGGCTGTGAGCAGCTCAAGAAAGTTCTGTCAGCCAACACCGAAGCTCCTCTGAACGTCGAATCAATTATGAACGACGTCGATGCCTCTTCCAAACTCTCCCGTGACGAATACGAACAACCCAATGCCCCCATCCTCGAACGCATACCCGGCCCTCTTGAACAAGCACTCGCCGAGTCTGGTCTCACCGTCGACCAGATCGACGCTGTCGAGCTGGTAGGCGGTTCGACTCGTGTCCCCGCCGTGCGTGCGTGCATCCAAGCAGCACTAGGCGGTAAACCCCTAAGTACGACGCTCAATCAAGACGAGGCCATTGCCCGCGGCGCCACCTTCGCCTGTGCATTCTTCAGTCCCACATTGCGCGTGCGCGAATTCCACATGCGAGATATCTCGCACTACCCCATCCAGGTCTGCTGGGAGCGTTCCGAGGCCGATCCGGATGAAGACACGGAGCTCACCGTCTTCCCTCGCGGGAACTCGGTTCCTTCCACTAAGGTGTTGACGTTTTACAGGAAGGGTCCGTTTGATATCGAGGCGCGCTGCCTCGAACCGGAAGGGCTACCTGGCAGAATTCACCCCTGGATCGCAACGTTCTTTACCAAGAACGTACCCGCCGGTCCCAGAAGTGATCTTACGTGCGTCAAACTGAAAACGCGGCTGAACCTGCACGGCATAATGTCGTTCGACTCTGCGTATGTCGAGGAGGTAGACGAGCGAGAGGAGACTGCGCCGATGGACGTCGACGGGGACGCTGCACCTGCAGAGGCGCCGCCGAAGAAGAGGAGGGGTAAAGAAGATCGACGTCCCCTTCACTACCCTTGCGACATCCTTGGATCCGGTTGTCCTGGAGAAGTTCAAGGAACAGGAAGCACAGATGCACGCTACCGACAAGCTCGTCCAGGACACCGAGGTTCGTGCATACACTCACGTCACCTGCATACTGGCGAACACTAACCCTCACCCTTCAACAGGACCGCAAAAACGCCCTGGAAGAATATATCTACGACACCCGCGGCAAACTCGATGATCGCTACGCCCCCTTTGTCCAGCCCGCCGAGAAAACCAAGCTCTTCGGGATACTCCAAGAGGGCGAGAACTGGCTCTACTCCGAAGAAGGCGAAGATGCCACAAAATCCGCCTACGTCGGCAAGCTGGACGCCCTCAAAGCAGTGGGCGACCCCATCATCGCGCGCTATCGCGAAGCCGAAGAGTACCCCAGGACGATCGCAGAGCTGCGCACGACGCTCAAGGAGTAACATGTCACAGGCGACATCGTCGGACGAGAAATTTCGCGCACCTCGACCCCAAGGACAAGAACGCCGTCGTGGAGAAGTGCGCCACCATCCAGAAGTGGCTGGAGGTCCAGATTGCGCGGCAGGCGGAGCGGCCGAAGAACCAGGATGGGGTGCTGAAGCCCGTGGACATCTTGAAGAAGGATGTGATTATATACTTTGCAATTCCCATCCTCACCAAGCCGAAGCCGAAATCCGTCCCGCCCAACGGGACACAGACACCACAGAGCGGGACCCAGAGGACTGGAAGTGGGGAAGTGGCCAAAGGGCTTTTAAACTGAGGGTTGAAAGAAGGGGCCCGGAAATTTGGGGTGACTTCTCAGGCCCATCAAAGCCTGGCAGTTTGGCCACGTTTCGGGTGGTGGGGGCCTTCGGATTGCCTTTGTCCAAGATCCCGTTTCCTGTTTTTTACTTTCGCGCCTTTCGACTGCCCATCCCAACACCGTGGGTGGAAAACATTCAATGAAAACCCTTTGGGAAAACCAAACCCCCAAGATATGAATCTTTGACTTCCTCTTTCCGTCCCTTTGGGAAGGGGACTCTGGGGGTTGATCGTCCTTAGGGTTGGCAAAACGTAGTTTCTTGCCCCGTCATCTGGTTTAGCCTGGGGGAATGAATATAGGCGGGTATCCATCGGACCATTGGGAAAACCAAAACCCCGTTTTGGTCCCCTTGAAATTATTGGTCCACTTTAATCAGCGCAAAATCAAAAACATTTTTTTTCGAAAAATCACGAAAACCGCAAAAGCTGCACGACCCAATGGAACAACCTCCGGAAAAGCCATCGCAAGGTGGAAAGGTAATTTCCCCTTGTTTCGGTTTACCTGGAGGCAGGTAACTGAAGACACGACCGGTTTCCCCTTCTGTTTGGTGGGCTGGAAAAGCAATGGGCCTGTGTTTTTTTTCCCATCCATCAAACACGCCGGTTTTGTTAGAGAAAGTTCTGAGGTAAACAAATTTACGAACGGGGGGAAACTGGGCCCCCGACCCTGCGTTCCATTTAACTCCGGGCCGACGGTAAAAATGGAGCACTTGGGTGAAGGAGCCTCCTTTTGTTTCCACGGTTATTTAAAATTTTACCAAACTCAGATGAAACCAAATTAAAAATTTTGTACATGCATTCGGCAGAGAAAAACGTCTAAAAACGGCCTTGGATAAAAGGGAAATCAGCAACCGAACAACATAGGCGGAAAGGGGGGATAAGCCTGAGTGGGGGGGTTCCCTCAAACAAAAAATCGAATGGGATAATTCCCGTTCCACTTCGACAAACCCGCTAGGTTGGGGACCACATGGGGGTTTTGGTTTTTTTGATGGTTCCGCCAATGAATTCCGTCCACCGATAGAAAAAACGCCCCTGGAAAACATAGAAACCGTTCCCCCAGGGGATTTCGTCCCCCTGTGGGGCCAGCCAAAAAACGACCATTCCCGTGAACATTGAGCCTCTGTTGAAAAAGCCAAAACGTGCAAGTAACCTTACTTAGTTAAAAGCGGACCGGAAAAAAAATTTCGCACCTCGAAGTCCAACAACACTTTGGTAATTGGGTTACCTGTTTTTGACCTGGGTTTCCTGGGTTTTTGGTCCCGTCCATTCATGACGGAACCCTTTCGTAATGTACCTAACCTTCCTCCCATGTGGTCCCCTGGGGTTGTTGAAGTTTTTTTTTTAATTTGCTTTTGCTTCGGAGGATGGTAAAAAGATTGGTGAAATTGTTAAGTTTGGGAGGTAAAGGCCAGCCTGGTAAACCCCCCAACACAACAAGTAGCAGGCCATCGCCCGATAGCGGGGGGGAAAACACTGGGAAGGTTTTTTCATCCGATGCAAAAAATCGGATTATCTTACTAGGGAAACGTCACGGTTTGTTTTTCAACTTCAAAGAAAGGGTTAAAAAAAAGTTGCCAAGAAGAAATAAATCGGACGACGAAAGGAAAAAAGAATGACCCGAGGACCCCTCCGGGGGCGGAGGTTAAATATTAATGTTTCCGAGGGTGCAGGGATTACCGAAGGGGGGTCCACCAATTCCGGAACCCGAATGGGAAAGAAAACAAGTCATTTGCAAATTGACCAGTGGGGACGAAAAATGGGCTGATCCCAAGTTCCAAAAATTGTTCAAACCTCAGTGGAAAACTCTTTCCACTGAGTTTGGGAAAATCTAATCAAATAAGCAGCCCGCCTTTAATCAATTGTTAACAGTCTCCCTGGGGGAAATTTGGGGGTGTTAAACTCGGGAAAAATGTTTTTTGTTGAAAGGTAACAGGTCCGGGACTTACAGTCCAAGTTTTTCAAAAGTAACGTTTTTGCACATTTTCTTTAGCCTCAATAATTTGTCTATCCGCGCTGTTGTGTAAAATATGCTTGCCCGCCATGCAAAGAACGTCCCTGCTCTAACGAAACGCCCCACAAGGGCACTGAAAAACGGTGAAAATATTTGGGAAAAAATGGATTATCATCCTCAATTTTTCCACCGGGCAACGAACGTTTCAAACCAAGAAAACCCAAAAACACTAATTAAAGTTTTTAGATCTCAAGCGGCCGGCCCACCCCAAAAGCCCCAAGGTTCCCGAATTCTTTGGGATGATGGGGCAGTCCCCACCAGCGCCTTTCGAATTTGCCCCACCGGAACGCATTCCCCCCCAATCCTATTTCCTTCCGAACACCCCATCCGGGACGCCCAGCCATCCCTGAAAAACCCGAAAAAAATTATTACTCTCCCCCCAACGGATCTTTGGGGGGTTTCTTTCCTTGCGACAAGCAAACAAAGTTAACAAAGAAACATAAAAAGTCCCAGCAAAAGTGAACTGGGCAAAATAACCAGGGGGGATCCGAAAGTGGTTCCGAAAACATACTTTCCCACCTTCCCCGTCCTCGCGGTGTTCCCCTTGCGGGCAAGCTGCCCATTTGCTACCCCCGCCGCAATTCTTTTAGGAATCATACCCGGCACGAATACCGGAAAAACGTATTTCCCGAAACCCGTTTTCCATTATCGGCCCCTCACCTTAACCCTCTTTTTTGGAACGGATCCCCACCGTTTCCCCTTCGGTCCCGTCTTCCAATCAGAGGTCGTTGGGGGTAAACCCGCCTCACCCCCCCTTGCCTTTTTTGCCTTTGGACTCGAGAGGCCAAATGCCGCCTGCGAAGCCTCGTGAACCTCTTTCCGCGACCCGCCCTTAATCCCATAGCGGGAAGCCGCCAATGCCTCCGGAAAATTTGGCCCCCCCGATATCATCCAACGAAGTGGCCGTATCTTGTGCCTTTTCGAGAGACGCAAATATCCCACGATGGGCGGGTTTTCGTACCATGCCTGACCGAGGAATCCCTCGGGGGGTTTTGAAAGTTTGGGGGACGGCTCCGGACAATGGGGCCTTTTTTTGGCGGGCCATTCTTGGCCGCCTTTTTATGGTTTGCTTGGATGGAAATCCGAAGCTGCGGCCTGTAAGTCGGGGGCTTTTCGTGGCGGTTGGCCCCGTTTTTGTTAAATCCGGCCTTTTCTTTGGGCTCGGTGCGTTTCCCAATCCCGGACTTGGTAGTTCGTCGACAAAAGGTTCCCCGGCCCCGGTTTGGCTTTTGTGTCTTTTTCCTTTGGCCTTCTTTGCCCCAGTTTTTATTTGAATTGGTTTTGGGCGTTCGGTTAGGGGTAACAAAGGTAAAGAAACAAGAACGTACTTTTTACGGGTTTAAAGAGACCTGGAAAAATTGGGGTTGGGTGCCCATTGGGCTCCTCGGAGGGTTATACTCCGTCCCACCATACCTGGTGCAAAAAGGTTTTGCGGAACAGGCCTGTTTTCCCGTTTTGCTTGCGGGTTATTGTCCCAAGGTGACGATGTCCCCCCTGTGGTTTCTTTCGGGGGATGTTCCCTGGCCATCCGCAATCCTGGAAGAAAAATTGGGGATAGTGGTAAACCCACCTAATAAACTCCACCGTTGATCTTGTGCCCGGTGGAAATCCCCTCGGTCATCTGGCGGCCCACGGCGGTTTCAGGGCGGGAACCGTCCAATCCCAGCGGGAAAATCATTCTTGAAAATCATCCGTCCCCCATCAGAAAATTTTTAACCTGGTCGGGCCAAAACTTTTTCCGAACAGCCTGCTTCCGACCCCTCTTTCCCGAATCTGGCGGAAGACAGAAGCTTGGAAACTCGACCCCCGGGCCCCTTCCCGCTTGCCGTTCAATCCATCCCGTTCTTCAGAGGGAAAATCCTACAAGAAATTGGTTTTTCTTCGCCCCCGTTCGTTATCGTCCCCTGTTGCCAGGGGGTTTTCACCTCTTCCTTCAGGCTCAGCGACATTAGCTTCCTTTCTTCAACAATTGAAAGGCCCCCCTTCTTTCCTTCCATTCTCCTCGGTGGTTCTTCTCTATCTCATCCTCAATCCTCATCCGCTAAGGTTTTCCCGGAATCGGAGGCTTCCTGGTAGGGTTTCCGCGTTGGGGTTCCCTTCCTCGGTCTTCCCCGACGCCCACCCCGCGGCCTCGGGTCCTCATGGGTATCCATGGGTTCCCCCACAAAGCGCGGATCCCCCCCAACGCCAATACTCTTTCAAGAATCCCTTCCCATCGCATCCCAATACCGCAGGGGGTTCCCCATCCGGAATCTAATCCATCCCCTTCCGAGCCCACTTCCGACAACCTCATCCCACTGCCTCAATTCGCCATCGCCCCTCCCTATCCACCCCCTCCCCATCCAGTCCCCAAATTCTCCCACCATCCGAATCTCCTCGCCAAATCCTGGTTTCCTTCCCAAACTTTGGAATGCCGTTCGTCCCTCCTGATCTTCCCTCCGCGCAACCGGCCCCTTCGGGATAACATCCGCCCGGAAAATGAAAAAACCGAAAATGCCAGAACCAACCTTTGGTTGAATTGGCCGGAGTCGGTTGATGCGCCTTCTTTCCCCCTTGCGGGCCATTCCCAGTGCCCTTGCCCCTTCGAAGCTCGGCGGCAGTGGGAAAGAACGTGGGGCCGAGTGCGTGGGTTGTTTTGGCGGGTTTTTTCCTGGGAGGGAAAAGTCGAAGCGTGGAGGGGAAGGAGAGCTTGTCCAGGTTCTGGCGTAAGGGTTTCGGTTTGGGCTTGACTCGAAAAGCCCACAAAGTTTAGGAACAACAGGTAAACCCGTTTCGTCCTTCGCCCCTCCTGCATAGGAACTACCCACGGGCAGTGGGGAAAACTGGGGTTGGGAACCTTCCCTTGTGGAGTAATGAAAAACGTAGTGGGCAGTTTTGGAAACGCGCGGGAAACCACTTTGGAAAAAAACAGCCCCTGCCCGAACCCGGCGGAATGGGGGGAGCCATTTTTAGACGATCAGCTTCGGTGGTTCCCTTTCGGCTACATTTCCCCGCCGCCAGAGCCGGAATCTACGAAGGGGGAAATGGTTCCATCCGCTTGCAAGGCGCTTTTGGGTGGGAAAGGGTTTTTCAGGGGTTTCCATGTCCCCAAATTTGACGGAAGAGTTTGGGGCCAAGTTTTATCCAGTCCAGTGGGGGGGTGCATCGGGTTGGAAGCAAAGAAAGGGTCAAGCCGGCGGGAAGGTTTGGGAATAGGAATGGGTAAGTGAAGGATGGTACCAATGAAACCTTCCGCTGGTATCTGAAAGGGCGGGGCAAAAGGCGGGGTCACAAAGACGCAAGGGGGTGGGTTGCCCACGGGATGCATCCAAGAAAATCCAGAACGAATGAGGAAGGCGATTTTATTATTCCACTACAAGCCACCAATCTGGAAAAACTTGCGCGAAGGTTCCGTTCCGCAGATTTGGGTGGTAGGCCTCAAGTAGGGCCGCTGGGGTAGGTTTTTCTCCGGTTCTGCTCCAAAGTGGAGCGGGGGCGACCTCGATTGGGCCAATCCCTTTTTGTAACGTTGTCTTTTTGATATTATAAGCGCCCCAGTAAAACGTCTCCCTCGAACGGCATTGTTTTTTCCCGAAAGGTTGCCTGTGGGTTTTGGGCAAAGTTTTGGGGCCCGCCGCGTTGATCGGGCGGGCGAAACCGCATAAGCCAAGTCTGCAACAATAGATTCTCTTTTCCATAGCGTTCCTTTTGGGTCCCCTTCCATGCTGGTTTCAGCTTGGCAGCTACAGCGTCAAATCTTTCCTGCAGCGAATTTTCCCTGCCCGGGTCTGGCAAAAATCAATTTTTTTCTTCTAGTTTTGGATTTGAAAGCTTTCGTCCTCCGGTTCCCGAATCCCAAGGAAAGAAGCCGCTGGGAATCCCACTAACACCGAAAAAAAAAAAAGGCAACAATGCGCTCGCCGTCCGGGACCTTTGAGATTTCTTTCAAGTTGTTGCGCTAAAATGTGACAAACATGAGGAAAGGAAGCAAATGGGTCAAACAAACCACGACACCTTCACGCAACCTTCCTCCCCGAAAGAGGTTTGCCGGCAACCTTTCCAATTTGCTGGAAAAGAAATGGTAAAACGTAAAAGAGCGCAACGACTTGAAAATAAGCCTTCAAAAACCGGCCCGCTCAAAGAAGGTCCAACATGTTAGAAAGCGGCGGCTTTGCAAATCAAGTGATTATTAGCAGTCCTGGCTTTTTCTTGCTGAAAGCAAAAACCTAAGCCAAACATGAGGGGTCGATGGGGAGTGTTTTTTAAACGAACCCCTTCCCCTCCCCTTCGCCTTCCCTGTCCTCGACCTGTTTCCTCTTTGAAAGTCGAACCTCCTTCTTCAGGGTCTTATCAAGACCCCCGGGCGGTTTGGTACCAGTCCAGAAATCTGGGTGGTTTCGCTCTTTCGCACGACCTGGTTCCTCTGCGTTTTATTCAAATTGCCGCCAGCATTCTATGGGTTTTTCAGGATGAGAAGAATAATCCGCTATGTTTTTTTTGTTTACCACCAAAACGCAACAAATTGGCTCTTACGGCACTACGACTTTTCGCTCGGCAAGGAAATTTGTGCGTTCCTCCACCCGCGATAACCACGAACCGCCGGCACCGAATTTGAATGTTGCGGGCCTTGCGAATTTTGTTTGCTTCCTCTGGGCATACAGCTGGCAAGAAAATGCAGTGAAGCGGGGTACGATACCAACCAAACAGATGGGAAAGTGTAAGGTGGTGAATCTGAACAAAATTTGTAAAGTGCGTGTTGTTAACTGGGCCGTTGCCATGGATCTACTCACTAAACTCCGGACTCCGAGGAACTTTGGAAAGTCTTGGACAACAGCACATGGCACGACTATGGACGAGTATCTTTGCGCAGCACCTCCAAGTCAATCCAATCAGCCATGTTTAGCGCCCATCCATGGCATTCCATTTTCTGGAGAGTCGCCACTAGTCTATGCAAAATAAACCGTGACTACTGCCAACCGTGACCAGTTGTGGCTCAATGCGTGTCGACAACGACCAGTCATACACTGGGCAGTAAACTGATATAAACATGAGTCGGGAATCGTCTTTCGAGTCCAAAAAGCAAACAACCCCGGGCCTCGGCCAGCATTTTTTCCGGTGAAGGTTAATTTAGTGAAACCCCCGCGCAACTTCTTTTTTTCTCACAACGGCGTACTGGTTGACCCTCAGGCCGCAACTGCAGTGCACTCTGGTGGTGCTTAATTGCCTCATCAAGATCCTTTCCATCACCTCGCTGCTCAAATCGTGTCTGCAGTGCAGTGGCAATGTTGCCAAGTGATGAGGA
>MU124163.1:0-12753 GCA_014904935.1 Melanogaster broomeanus
CCACGCCCTTACAAATGTTGTATCTCAATCTCTCATGTTGACACATGCTTACAAGATTCAGCTGGTCATAGCATCACCTCCCCGATTTCCTGATGTACTAGCAATTGGTTAGCCTACCCCGACGTTCTCGAGCTTGTCAGCTTGTAACACCTGCAGCATATCTGATCAATTAGGCCAGATGGCAGATCTTGGTCATCCTCGTCCAGGCTGAGGCGAAATCGCTGCAGCCTTCTTGAGCAGCACATTCGTGTCTTCCGCTGTTAGATCTGAAATTTGTCGTTGCTTGTGTCATTTACTGAAGTGAAAATAGACGAGGTGATAGTCTCGTTGTCAGTCATTCATGGTTAACGGTTGGAAGACGCATTTCGAGTTACCAAAGAAACACGAGGTAGATGCTCAGGGAAATATTGGGTGGGTGTTGTAGAGTGCACTCTATGTAGTTAGCTGTGAGGCAGGCTGCAGCTGTTGCACACGGGCAAGGCTAGAAAGACGGTGAGGTGGACTCGTGGTATGACCAGCCATACGGCATGCAGTTTCACGGGGAGCAAATGTGTCCTGCTTCGAAGCAGGGCAGAACATTTGTCATCCCACCGCGTTTGACACGGTCTCGAGTCTCGACGTCCTTGCTCCAACCCACGACACTTCGGCGCTTTTGAACACCCATCTTTAACAGGGCTTGATCGGTGCTTGCCTATCCAACACCCATCGGTTGCGTTTGTCACCGGCCACACTTCGGAACATGAAGTATTTCACGCGTCATGATCAATTTGGGGTTGCAGTCCGCGTGTAAGTGCAGGGTTTTGACTTCCGCTTCGTCACGTCCTTCACGCAGGAATCCAGGACTCCATCCCCCCGTTGACGATAGCGTCACATCATGTCGCGCCCTGACCACCTCTCCTCACAGGTAGCTCCTCCAATTTCTGATGAACCCTACACTGCTGACAAAAGCTACGATTTGACTCTCTTTCGCTTCGACTCAAGATGTCGTCTATGTCGTCAAAAAAGAAGGGCTCTGGTTTGAGACCATCATCCCCAGCCCTGAATGCAGTCGCACCCCCTTCTTCGTCGAACCTTGTCGAACCTAACCGAGATGGAAGTGTCGCTGGTAATGTCCAAGAACGTGAGTACTGATTGCAGCTGATAGGCCCCCTTTCCAGGACCTGTATCCCAGACCACCCATCCCCGAAAGAAAATGAACGAGGATTTCATACCCTCCACCTTGAGTGATGGCCGAAAGAATTCCGTAATAAACCAATCAGGCCCTCCCTTATCGAACTCTGTCGAGGGTACCCGAGATGGAAGTGTCGCTGGTAGTGTCCTAAAGCATAAGTACTACCGATTGCAGCTGATACGCCTTTTGCGCAGCGCCTGCCCCCATCCCGCCAAACGACAAAACGATCAATGTCATAGTGTTCGGCGAGACTGGTGTTGGGAAATCTTCCGTCGTCAACCTTATCGCCGGAAAGGAAGTCGCGAAAGTCTCGTCGAGCGTCGACGGTTGCACTATGTCCTCAACTCCCTACCCTGTCGTGCTTAGCGACAGAAAAATCTGTATATTCGATACCGTTGGCCTTGAAGAACCTCAGATGGGGGTCAATGGCTACCTCGCCGCTATCGAAAAGGCGTATCGGCTCATTCAATCCCTGGGCAAGGCTGGTGGCGTTCACCTCTTACTCTTCTGCATGCGCGGAGGCAGAATAACGGCAACTGCGCAGAGCAACTACCGGTTGTTCTGCGAGTTTCTTTGCAACAAACAAGTGCCTATAGCACTCGTTTTCACCGGCCTAGAGAAGGAAGAGCGCATGGAAGACTGGTGGGAGAGGAACGCGAAAATCGTTGAAAGCTATGGCATTCGCGGCGTGAGCCATGCCTGCATCACGGCAGTCCGGGACAATACTTCCGGTCAAGATTACAAGTACCAGGAGTCGGCACGGATGGTTCGGGAACTGTTGACGAAATACGCTCGAGAGGATAATGCTTTTCTGCTTGAAAGCCAAATATGGATAGCCGTCTTTGGGAGGAAATTGATGGGTTTGATCACGAAGAAGCGTAATCCGAAGCAAAAGGATATTGTGAAGGTTTTGACAAAACGTTGCAAGTTCGACCCCGAGACTGCAAACAAGATTGCGGAGACCATAACGCAAGGCGAGGAAGCGCTTCGAGCGGGGGCAGATGGTCAAGCAGTTGCAACTGGCGAGGAAGTGCAGCAAGAGGAGGGGGGTGGTCGCGCAGCGTGAGCTTAGTGGGAGCGATACCTCGTGGTTCATGATAGAGTTTTTTACTAGCACTTCTGTGTTGTTCTTCGTGTATGTACTTTACTTCACCTCTGCGATATGTTTGCTTAATCTACACATCTTCATCAGCACACGAATACCTCCGTCAGCAAGTCATGTTGTCCACCCTCAACTAGCAACTTCCAGATCGGTCTGATGAATCGTTGCTTCTTTCCACGAAGAATTAAGAGGTTGTAAGGGACCCCTACCTTCTCTCGCGATTCCTCGTATCTATTTACATACCTGTCGTCTTGTCGCAGTGACGCAGGCATGTCCGATGGTATGGAGGCCAAACTTATTCAGCTCGGGTTCTGGTCACCACTCGTCTATCATCGCTTAAACGCTTTGCCTTCGAGATGAGTGACAACAAGGACGATCAGGACACGCCTCCAGCATAGGAATTTGTGTAATGCTCTAAGTGGTAACTGTCACTCGGCCTCCCGCATGCAGAGCGCCAGCAAATGGATTCCGCCACTGCGGCCCAGGGAGTCTACGCGCCTGCAGTCCCCCTCGATGGCACCAAGAAACGATCGTTTGGCGAGTTGTTGTTCCTTGAGACCTACAGTGTCAAATAGCTGATAGATGTTTGGGCTGATGGGGAAGGGAGTGTTTGGTTGTTTGCAGCGTGCAGCTTAGGCTGGCAACGTGGGTCCCGGGACAGGTTCGAGCAGCAGGATAACTGAACAGGAGATCAATTGGTACATGAACTCTTCCCGATTGCTGTCTCGTCGAATATGTCGATACTGGGCTCTTGTTGGAAGCTCGAATAAGATTCTGCAGACATTATATTCGCAAAACTCATAGAGTCAGCATCCAAAGGTGACATATTTCTCGGTGGGTATCTACGAGTAACTGCTCACTTCATTGGCAATAGGGCGGGAGGATGACCATCAGGAAGCCTTCAGTTTCTCCTCCCGGGGCAGCGGCATGCATCAAAGGCCAGTCAGTCGTGATGCATGATGCGTGATGGGCATGAGCTTCGACCCTGCACAGCCTGGGACGGCCTCGAGCCTGCAATGAGGCTCAATTCACAATCGATCCCGCGTCTCCAAATTCCGGTGGTGTGATTATCAGATTCAAGTCAAGCGCCCACGGAGAAGACGGCGAACAGCCTATCGAGGGAGATCATTGAGAAAAAAAAGCTTGAGCACACCAACGCCATCGTCACACCACTGTGGAGCCACTGACTGGGAGGTTATCTCTACCGCGACAGCACCCTCCGTGTGAAGAACGACTAGTCAGGCTGATATGCGCGATCGATCTGGACAGAATGATAAGATCTTTCGAATGGGTTTTACGCAGGGTTTGCTGTACCCAAGCTCGTAACATTCCAAAGACCAAGGGTAATACTTCCAGTGCAGGCCAAGGGAAAATGATTTAGTGATGTGGACTGACCCAGTGGTATACTTAGACGGGAGCTTCATGACGAGCAAATCGACAACACCGCTGAACGAGCCTTTTTCGGAATCCTGTTGTGAAGGTCGTCCTCACAATGGGAAATTCTGGAATCACGTAGATAGTTGTCTCTGCGGCAGACATGACCGACACGACGCGCAACAAGACCAGTTAATCAAGATTCGGCATCCCGCTTCAGTCTATTCGATCAGGGGTGTCGCCCACCATCGTCGAGACGTGATTTCGGACCAAGTGTATGAGATGTTGGGTTGTCCCCATGAAGAGGCATCCATGGATTTCGTTGTGTCCAAGGGCTGCCATTTCACTCCTCTTCGTGCTCGCCATGAGGAGCGGTCGAATATGTTCATGGAAGTAAGAATGAGATGATCGACTGTCGACAACGAGTAGTGCTGAAAGGAAAACCAATTTGGCAATTGGCGTGACGATACTTTGCTAGAAATTGGTTGGCTCACCTACGTTTCTCTAGCTTGTCAGCAAACACCTGCAGCATATCAATTAGCCCAGATGGCAGATATTGGTCGTCTCGTCCAGGCTGAAGCGAAATCGCTGCAACTTCTTGAGCCGCACAATCGTGTTGTCCGCTGTTAGATTTGAAATTTTTCGTTGCTTGTGTGCCATTTACTGAAATGAAACTAGGCGAAGTGATAGCCTCGTCGTAACTCGTCAGTCCTTCATCTTTAACGGTTGGAAGATGCATTTTGAGTTACCAAAGAAACACGAGGTAGATGCTTAGGGAAGTCTTGCGCGGGTGTTGTACTGAGTGCACTCTATGTGATTCGGTTAGCGGTGAAGCAGGCTGAAATGTTGCACACAAGCAAGGCTACTAGAAAGACATGAAAAAACTGAATTGATTCGGAATCAGTTGTCTACGTGAGGTGGGCTCGTGGTCATGGTATTGTCGGAAATCCGAAGAAATCCATAGGCGCGAACGGCGAGGACGTGAGCGAAAAGCTGAGGATTGGAGCACTACTGACACGCGTACTACATTCGGTATGATTATGTAAGCTACGCAGGTACTACGACTCGGACGAACTCGATTTCCAACAGGTATGACATATATGACCAGCCATATCCACACTCGGGAACTGCCGCCACGGCGCGGCAGAAACCTTGCTTGTAGTCTGACAGGAGGGAGGAAAGGAGAAGAGCGTGAATATTTCGTCACAACGATAATTACGTAGTAGAACCTGATGATAGGCGTGGAAATGGAGGGCAGTTGTAAAGCAAATACAGGAAAAATTAGGAAAGCACGAGGTGAAGAAGAACGAGGATGTGCAATGAGGGAGAAGGAGGATGTGCAATGAGGGAGAAGGAGGAAATTTTCAATAGCATACTTCAGTAAGAACGGACATTAGCTTAGTTTTTACGCTACACGAGGACGATTGGCGGGGGGGCAAATGTCGCCGGCGGAGGACGTTTTTTGGCGGTTGTTGTAGAGGGTGGCACTGTAATGACACGGATGCTATGAATGTCAGCAGTATATGTGTCTTTTCCTTTGAAGGCAGAGTGGGAAAGGTCAAAATGAATCTTGACTAGAGCTCCCTGGAGTTGTTGACGGTAGGAGGTAGGAGGGATGACATCAGCAAAACCCTGATTTGGTCACAGGTTTTGTCATTATGACAGCATTATGACAGCATTCTGACAACATATCACTATTATCACAGCAGATCACAGCTTCCGAAGGTTTCACAGCTCACGACAGTCTCGGCTAATTCAACAGCTCGTCACAGAGGCAGCAGTAGTACTACTACTACTATTAGTAATAAAAGTGTAGCATAATTATCCTAATGGCGTGGACTTGTCAAAATTTTCAGTCGTTTAGGTCACGTCACGCGTGACCATTCAACTTCAACACGTTACACCACCGCTTACCCTTCACCTCACGATGTCAACACCCACCACCTCAAGCACGGACCTGCTACCCCGTCACCTCAAAATCAGCCCCGGCGCCTCACAAAAACATACCCGACACCTCAAAATCACTCCCGTCACCAACATCAGCCCCATTGCCTCAGGATCAGCCTCATCGCCTCAAAGTCAGCCCCATCACCTCAAAGTCAGCCCCATCACCTCAGAGTCAGCCCCATCGCCTCAAAGTCAGCCCCATCGCCTCAAAGTCAGCCCCATCGCCTCAAAGTCGGCCCCATCACCTCAAAATCACTCCCGTCAGCTCAAAACCAGCCCCATCACCTCAGGATCAGCCCCATCGCACTAAGGTCAGCTCTGTCGCCTCAACAACAGCCCTGTCGCCTCAGGATCAGCCCCGTCGCCTCAAAGTCGGCCCCATCGCCTCAACATCACTCCCGTCACCTCAAAACCAGCCCCATCGCCTCAGGACGAGCCCCGTCGTGCTAAGGTCAGCTCCGTCGCCTCAAAAACAGTCCCGTCGCCTCAGGATCAGCCCCGTCGCCTCAACATCACTCCCATCACCTCAAAACCAGCCCCATCGCCTCAGGATGAGCCCCGTCGCGCTAAGGTCAGCTCCGTCACCTCAAAAACAGTCCCGTCGCCTCAACAACAGCCCCGTCGCCTCCGGATCAGCCCCGTCGCCTCAGGATCAGCCCCATCGCCTCAGGATCAGCCCCATCGCCTCAAAGTCGGCCCCATCGCCTCAAAATCACTCCCGTCAGCTCAAAACCAGCCCCATCACCTCAGGATCAGCCCCATCGCACTAAGGTCAGCTCTGAGGCCTCAACAACAGCCCCATCGCCTCAGGATCAGCCCCGTCGCCTCAAAATCACTCCCGTCACCTCAAAACCAGCCCCATCGCCTCAGGATCAGCCCCGTCGCGCTAAAGTCAGCGCCGTCGCCTCAAAAACAGTCACGTCACCTCAAAATCAGCCCCGTCGCCTCAGGATCAGCCCCGTCACGTTAAATCAGCCCCGTCGTGTTAAATCAGCCCCGTCGCATTAAAGTCAGCCCCGTCGCGTTAAAGTCAGCCCCGTCGCGTTAAAGTCAGCCCCGTCGCGTTAAAGTCAGCCCCGTCGCGTTAAAGTCAGCCCCGTCGCATTAAAGTCAGCTCCGTCGCCTCAAAATCACTCCCGTCACCTCAAAACCAGCCCCATCACCTCAGGATCAGCCCCGCCGCGCTAAAGTCAGCGCCGTCGCCTCAAAAACAGTCACGTCACCTCAAAATCAGCCCCGTCGCCTCAGGATCAGCCCCGTCGCGTTAAATCAGCCCCGTCGCGTTAAAGTCAGCCCGTCGCGTTAAAGTCAGCCCCGTCGCGTTAAAGTCAGCCCCGTCGCGTTAAAGTCAGCTCCGTTGCCTCAAAATCAGCCCCGTTGCCTCAGGACCAGCCCACCACCTTAAAATCAGTCTCATCGCCTCAAATCGTACTTCATTCACCCGCTCGTGTTAGATATTATATAGTTTTTGTTGTAGCTAGATACATGAATATAGTAAATGTTAGACCTCACACAGTATAACCAGTAGAACCAGAACTAGTAATTAGAAAATATTGAGCCTGTCGAGTACTGTACAGCACTGTGCAGTGCTGTACAGGTGCCGTGATGCTGTCAGCCGCTGTGGAGCTGTGAGCTGCTGTGAGCTGCTGTGGGGAAACTGTGGGAATGCTGTCACATCACTGTGCAGGGGGGACTTAGCTGTGAGACTGTGACCTGCTGTGACCCGCTGTGCAGTACTGTACAGGCCTGTATCTTACCTTAGGGTTTTGCTGATGGAGGTGGTCGTGTACGTCATAAGCAGCAAGAGGGATAGTGCGATGAGTGCTTTTCATGTCATTCAAAGCATCGCGGGCGCCTTCTGAGTGTACCGGCCAATCATCAAGATCATAAGTACCTGGAAGAAAATTAAAAGAGTAGTTAAATTGTCAACGTAGATGTTGACGTATGCTGAATGAATTCGGCGTCTGCATTATCACCATCAATTTTCTGTGGAGGTTGTGAGCAATGAGAGTTGTAGCATATTAGGGGAGGAGTAATACGAACCTCGAACAAGACATGCCGAAATTTGATCTGTGTGGATTCGCCTTCCCCAGTACAGGCAAATCCATATCGCAGGTTGAAGTCTTGAGTCGCTACTTGCTGTTGCAGATTGGTGGCATTTTGCACAGCGACGAAGAAGTCAGGACGGAAAGGTCCCGAACGAGGAGCGACACCGACGCAGGTGGCTTTGGCGTCATGCAGATGTGGGGTGATGGAGGTTGGTGCACGCCAGCCTGCATCACTAGTGAGCCAAAAATTGTTGTCCATGATACGAACAACAGCAGAGAGTGTGGCAAGCTCTGTAGCATCGTCGGAGGAAGACGTGTGAGATTGAACAGCTTCGTTGACGAAGAAACTGTCTTTTCGGCCATTTGGTGCCCAGTGAACACGGTTGATGAGGTCATGGTCACCAAGATAGAAACCTGAGTGTAAAAGGTCGTCCCGGATGCGAGTGGTACGCTGAGGAATAGATGAGAGGCTCGTGTCAGACATAGTGGTGACGGCAAGGAGAGAAGGAAGGTTTTTCTGTTTGTGGAGGAGTAAAGGACTTTAGATGACGTAGAAATTGCAAAAACAAGGCGAAAGGCTTTGTAAGACAGCAGGGGAATTTGCAAAAAGGAGAGGTTGCAGGTATTTGTCCTCCACGACTCACGCATTCTGTTTAGCATCCTGTTGATAGTCATCATGGAGAATGACATCGAAGCAGCAGTCACGAACCCTGACTGTAGCAGAAATCCTGGATGCATGTCGGGGTGTTCTGTCCTTTACTGTTTCCGAGCGCCACAATAAACCACTTTTGGTTAAACGGGTCATGCACGAAGCATCTGCCGAGAAATTGGGAGAGTTGAAGCTTGCTGGAAGGAGAAAAAATGAAGAGAAAGTAGCATGGGGGAAGCGGAAAAGAGCAGTCACAAATAGTTGCTATCGCAGCAAACGGAGAAGGTCAAAGGAGTGGAGGGGTGGGGGGGGTGAAGCAGATGGGGATGTGGGGTCAGATTTCATGCAGTTGCCATCAGGAAAGGAGTTGAGGAATTGTTACCGGAAGTTCTTCGACGCAACATCACAGGAGGTATTGTCGTCTGGTGTGTGTGGTGTATGCGGACGGGAGTGTGGGGCTATGGATGAGTGGTTGACGACGTGGAAGTTGGAGGACCTTCCGAACGGGGAACGATTGGTTCCGGAGATGGCGCATCCAGCGCACGACATCTTTGAGAAGATGTTGTTGGAGCCAGAAGGCGTCTTTCAGGCAGGACAGGAGCGAAGGGTGAAGGTGTGCACAGCATGTTTGGCACAGCTGCGCGACGGAAAGCAGAACGGACCTCCTCGACTTGCACTTGCGAATGGGTTGTGGATTGGAAGGGTGCCGTGGCAGCTTCAAGTGTTGACGTTTTGCGAACAGCTTCTGGTTGCATTGCTATATCCCAGGGTGTACGTTTTCAAACTGTACCCGAAGAAGGTGGCAGGGATTCGCAGCACTGGCAACCTTCAATGGGGCATGCGAGGAAACGTTTGCACTTATGAGCTAAACATGCAGGGCATCGTGTCAATGTTGGAAGGCCGTCTGATGCCAAGATCTGTGGCGGTTCTCGCGTCTTTGATTTCATTGACGTTTATTGGTGTGGGAGAACTGCCAAAGACATGGATGGGAAAGATGTTTCGGGTTCGACGGCATATAGTCTGCGAAGCTCTGCTTTGGTTGAAGGCCAACAACCCGACGTATTATGGGAATATAGAAGTGGATGAAGGGAGATTGCAGCGATTGCCGGAAGACGACGTGCCGGAAGAGATCACAAGCATCGTGCGTCAGTCAACCGATCAGGGGGTAGTGGACCAAGAAAGTGAGGGATACATTCCACAAGAGAATGAGGATAGCGAGGAAGACGTGATACAGGAAACGGAACAGATAGAGGTTGACGATAGAGAGGAAGAAAGTGGTGAGCAAGGCGGTGTGTTGGTGTTGTCGCGTGAACGGATATTCATAACTTCTCTTTTTGCAGGACCTGACGTGATTGCACTGCAGACAACCGGCGTGGTCGACACCGACCTTACTACTGTCACGGGAAAGGAAATGATGGAGTGGGGCTCGGTAACCTTACAGGAGATGTGGAAGGTGCCTACGCAGTGAGACATGGTACCCGGCCTGTCTGTGACTTTGGTGGAGTGAGAGAGGTGGAGGAAGAAAGAGATAACATATTTGAGAAGGCTTTCCACTGTCTGTTTCCCTACGGTCGCGGAGGAATGGAGAGTTTACGAGCGAAAGGGGTGGATTTTGGAGAGCACGTGAGGTGGGCGTTGCGCTATTACGATCGTCGTTTTAGGACGCACGAGACATTCCCTTTCGTTGCTTTCGGAATTTCGTAACGCTGACAGGCTCTCAGTTCTGCCCGAGTGCAGATGCAGAGACGGAGCTTCGATCGCGAAGCTCTCGTCCTTTCTACAATATCAGCAGAAACATTGCAGCATGCAGCAGAGGAAGAAGACAATAACAGGCGACACACCGATAGAGCTGTACGCTTGCTCAAGAAACATTTGTATGCAGCGTCTTCTAGGGTGCAGGGGTCTAATCAGAGCAGGTACAAGTTACGCAGTCAAATCTGGTCTACCGCGATCTGTGTCGGACTGCCGTCTCTTTGGATTACAATTAATCCATGTGACTTGCACGATCCCATAGTGCAAGTGTTTGCTGGGGAGGCCATACAAATGGATGACTTGATGGGAAGCATAGGACCCGACAAGGAACGGCGCGCAGAGAACGTCGCACGCGATCCATATGCTGCAGCCAAATTCTTCCATTTCATCATCAGAACCATCCTTGAAACATTATTTGGGATCACTGCCGGTTCGTTCAATGTGTGCAGTGAAATGGGAGTGGCTGGCCGAGTTGCTGCTTACTTTGGAACCGTGGAATCTCAAGGACGAGGGAGTCTCCACCTCCACATGCTGCTCTATCTGAAGGATGCACCCTGCAGTTCAGAGATGGAATGGCTACTACGGAAGGACGAGTTTCGTCAGAAAGTGGTCACTTTTCTCAAGGCAAACATACACTCTCACATTCCGGGAATGCAGACCGCAGAAGATGTGAAGCGGATGTCAAACGAAGTTGAGGTTGCATGGTCCCGTCCTCCCAATCCTGCATTGCTTGATGAGGAGTATGACGAGGAAGTGAAGAAATTGGAATACAAGGTAGCCCGCGCCAAACAGATCCATACATGTGCTCCTCGTCGCTGCATGGTTCCAGACAAATTCGGACGTTACTATTGCAAAAGGCGCGCTCCATTCGAGCTCTCATCTGCGGATGAAGTCGACAGCGATGGGCAGTGGCGAACGAAAAGGGTGTATGGTTTCTTGAATGGATGGATGCCTGCTCTCAGTGTCAATGCTCAGTGTAACAATGATGAGAAACTTCTTACGAACGGGGGCGACACACGAAATGTGTCGTTCTACGTGACAGGGTACGAAACAAAGAATCAGGGGAAGAATTACAATATGTCTGCAGTGATGGCGAAAGGTTACGCACAGCATGTCGAGAGGCAGAAGAATGTTCAATATCTTCAAGGTCTTCGAGATCAACAACGGATGCTCCTGTTCCAGATTGTTCATGCCATCAACCGCGAACAAGAGCTGTCGGCGCCAATGGTAGTGTCATATTTAATGGGTTGGGGTGATACGTATCAATCGCATCACTACACCCCCCTATATTGGTCATCATTCACGCACTCGTTGCTGGCAGTCAATCCAACTTTGCGTACCTCGCTGCAGAATGGTAGTGAGACAGGTGAACGACCATTGGACCAAGTAGCAGGAGAGGCTGACGAACGGAAAAGAGATGTGAGCTACGATAGAAAGCAGGACAGCAGGACGTGCATGCTAACGCACAAATTATAGGATTCAGAGGGCCCTGTTACACTTGACGTCACAACCTCTGGAAGACTTTATGCCAAAAGTCACTGATTATAGTGAACGGGGCGACGTACTGGAAACAATGAACGTCATTCAATTCTTTTCCGACACGTATGAAACAAGCTCTGCCAGGAAGCATCGCCAAAATGTTGTGACAGCAATCCCCTTGACTTCTGTATCGCCATCTCGTCGTGGTCGACCACTACACCAGCGCGTCTCATACCGACCATCCCATCCATGCCACGACAGCAAAGAACGGGTAATACGACCTATGAACCACAACAATCTCGTTAACTTTGTAGGTCCATATTTTCCACGAAACGATGATGGCGACTGCATGGATTACTATTATGCAAACATGCTCATGCTCTTGAAACCATGGCAAAGGATTCAGTCAGACCTGAAGAGCAATAGTCAGACATGGAGAGAAGCATTCGAGGAAGAGAGAAACAAAATGAAGAAGGAAGCACTGGACATGCTCGACAACATCCAGTACTTCTATGAATGCGAACGATCAGCTCAACAGCATCGCGAAGTAGATGAAGGAAAAGGAGAAAGGGAAGATTATGAGGATGAAGTGGATGGCATCAAAAGCGATGTGCAGACATGGGAGAGAAGCAATCAGATGATATGGAAGACCGAACATTGTCGCGGGAGGAAATTCATGGCATGCTGGCGGTGGAAGCTGGACGGATTGCACAAATTTTCCCATGCAATCAAGATCACCTCCCCCCTCACACCATCAACGAGAACAGCTACCCTCACAAAGCTACAAGCCAAGATATGTGGCAGTTGCAGAGATGGAGAGAACAGTTAGACAGAGATGAAGAAGAGGAGGCGCAAAATCTAACCTCGGGTTACCTCCAGCAACGTGAGAGCGAAGGTGATGTGGTACAACTCGGTGAACACCATCCAAACAACAATCATTGCAGTCAGGAAAGCAGCGGCAGAGCGAACATGCTTACAGCAGAAAATGCGTTGATAGCAATTGATGCTGAGCAGCTCAATATCGACCAGCTGAGAGCATACGAAATTATTAAATGGCACGCGGATCACACATTAGATGGACACAGACCTCCACCATTGCGTATGATTGTGTATGGAGAACCGGGGACAGGAAAGTCTGTTGGAAGACAAACCGTCGAGTGGCTATGCCACTGCTGACATAATCACGTAGCATATTCTGGACACGTAGTTAGTTGGACCTTAGTCTGGTTTA
>MU124164.1:0-12699 GCA_014904935.1 Melanogaster broomeanus
TGCCATTGGCATATCCTCGTTTGACAGGTCGGCCACCTGATGTGAGAGAGGCCATACTCGATGGGTCTCACTCAGGCCCAGGAACAGCTTACGGGAGGAAGTCAAAACGGGAGGAGACCGTATTCGGGGCAGGTCACAGCCATCATTATCCGGTGGCAGTGATAACATATATGTGCATACCTGTATAATACAGTGCATACCAGAGAATATTCATTTGTCACGCTCACAACCTGCAAAAGACTTTTTGTTCTGCTCCGTTGCATAGGGTTCAGAAAATGCAGGAGTGGGTATGGTTTTGGTTTAGTCTCAGTCACCTTTTTCTTGCAGGTTTGCAGGATACAACGTACACAGTCGACGGAATTGAAGCTCATTGGCTAACACATGCACCAACAGTTTGGAACATTTGTCTCCGCAGTTGCCAGAGATCGGAGTCGATAATGTCCCAGGTCTTGTGAGCTCAATTTTGGGTAGATTATATACTTTTTTTCAGGTCCACTGTCCATGTCCATAAGGTTGTTTGACGAATCCAGCCATCTTAGGAGCACGTATGCAGGGTACAATGTATACTCTTGATGGTATTGAAACTCATTGGTCAAAAAATGTACCAACCATGTGGAACATTTGTCACCACAGTTAATGGCGAACAGAACAGAGACCATCCCTGGCCCTACAAGCCCAATTCCCAGTAAGTGCCTATGTTTTTTTTGGGTCCATTGTCCCCTATAACATTACCATTTGACGGTGTTCTCTCTCATTGGTTCAGATTCATTATGGTTCAAATACTTGAGGATTTCAATTTGAACTATAACTCAAATTCTTCAAGGTAAGTGCCATGTCTAGTGAATTCCACCGAGCCAACCCTGCTTCTAGAAATGATCTGCTGGCAGGACCCTGTCAGATTTTTTGTTCAGTGAGAACAGTTGAGCCGACAACGGGGACTAGTACACTTTGCTGCGGATGCAACAGGTGTTCGTGTTCGCACCTTCAACTTACTCCACACAGATCATGCTCCCACTTACTGCCCTTCTCAACCCCATGCCTCTTGTACAGTTAGATGGCAATCCTGCCATGCAGCCCATGCTTGCGCGGGAAACTAGGATGGGCATTCGTATCAACCGCCAGACAAGATTGGACAAGTTATATGTCTATTCACCCGGCACAGTTGTTGAGTATCCAGAAACCAAGGAGGAGGGGCGAATTGGTCATCTGTTTGAGATGGATCCATCACAGCCATGGCACAATCCCGCCGTATCATTTGCTTACTCATTAGGAGAGCCAAAGGGGAGAAGAGGTGGCTCTGGCCTCACTGTCTATTGTGATGTGCTGCGAGATAGGGAGGGGAATCAAGTTCCTTGTCGGGAGTCGCATGCAACATGTAAAGTAGATTTAATCACAATGTCATTAGTTTTACTTAGAGAATCCAAGGTCAAGGCTGCAAGGCCTGCTCATATGCTGATCAGGCTGCCCTCGTCATTTCGCATTGTCACGCATCAAGACGTAGCCTCCAACCCCACTTGTACAATGAAAATATGACTCCCAGCGCTCAGGTATTGAAGAAAACACACACGTTCTGGATAGCATTACAACAACATGGCTGCGGAGCCTTGCCAGACCCATCTCCAGTCCAATCACATGTTCATGACCAGGTGGACTCCAGGTTGAACAGGCTACAATGGCAAGCAAAGTGGGACGAGCAACGAGAGGCATCCCGCCGTGGCCATCCCATGAATCTTACTTGTCAAGGCCAGCTAGTCTTCGACTATGATTGTCAGGATCGACCTTATATCCAGTATGATGCTCTAGCATGCCAGGATCCTCCGACACTAATGTTCCCCCACAGCTGTGAACTCTATGATAAGAAGGGCATAAGGGACCACCTGGTGCACTATGGGCCAGATTCTGGTGAATACGACATAGACTACCTACAAGCACTCTTCAATGAGGACATAGGAGAGATACGTGCTATTGAATCTGAGGCTCAGCAGCATGGATTTGACCCAGCTGCTCCGTGCATGACTGTAATGAACCATACTTCTGTTCGGGTGATGTGTCGTAAGTACCATTGTAGCTCTTGGTGTAGAACCTGCAACTCATGTTGCTGATGTTATAGCAAGGGAACATCGCGACGAGAATGGTCGGGCCCAACTTGGTTCCATGGTTTCTATACCTTGTCGCAGTGTGTTTCGGATCTACCAGCCTCTACTGGAGTATCAACAAACCTGTTCAAAGATCTTGGTGGTCTGCTCTGGAGTTCATACCCATCCCATCCCATTACCTACCAAAACGCCTACTGTCATCCGAAGTCAGATATTCACCTTACTCATTGACATGGACTACGATCTTCCTGACATGACTCCCCGACGATTTCTTCGACACCCAAGCGTCAGAAAATACTTGCAAACACGCTTTCCCAGCACGATAAACCCTACCTTAAGTGATTTGCACATCTCACTAGCCAATCGCGATCATCTTCGAGCATACATACGGCAAGCAAAGAAGTCTGCCTTCCCTTTTGGTACTGGTTGGCAAGGTGCAACCACTTTCCTTCTTTCAGATCTCACCGTTGTAATAATCCATTCTCTTTAACACAGGATTGTGCCACCTCAAGGAGGTTCAGGACAGAACACTTCCTGCACATGAACATTACATTCGACTCGCTATAGAAGTTCCTCGAGCAGAGCTATTGGGTGGTCACCAGTCAGATGACTTTGATGACGGTGATATCCCATTTCGAATTGTGATTTGTATGCTGCCTCAAAATAGCCATCGTCTGCAAACAGCACGATATCTTCAAAGCGATATTGCATTCAAGCGGGTTGCAGGCTTTCAAGAGTTCGAGCTCGGAGGTAATGATTCAAAAAGTAATATTGGTATGATATCTATGTTTAGTGGTCAGGCGTTTCCACTCACTCGAACCAACAGTTCTGACATACTGCCGAATCTTCGTGACATGTCAGTCAGCAGCAGCTCACCAGTTCATATTCCGTGAACTAGAGCAGATTGTGGAGCTTGATACAGGGAGCAGGCTGAAGTGGCGTCATCTTCATGCCATGGATCTTGACGACCTTACGGGCATTCTTCAATTGACTGGGGATCAACATGGAGGACAAGCCAAAGGTATTGTATTGTATTGCGGGAGCTGCACACTAGCTTACAGCTTGCTTATTGGCCTATCATAGGACTCGGTCTACATTTGCAGTGGGTAGCCCAGCAGATACCTGATCGTTTTGACTTTCATGAGCCAGACCGCCTTATTTCAACACTGGATGAGTACGATCACCTTCGACGCATCTTTCGACTTTGTAGTGTTCATGTGCTTCGAAACATCAAAACCGCTCAAGTTGAAGAGTCTGTCAAAGACATGATGCGAAGTCTAGTTTGTATGGAGCACCCGGACTTCACAGGGACATTGGAGAGAATCGAGATGAATGGAGGAAAATCGGGAACAGGTGAGTGCGTTGATTTACTGAGGACCGGCATTAACCTCGCCATATATAGACTGGGTCCAAGATAAAGTCCGCAGTCGATTTGCTCTGGCGGGAATGTGCTGGGCGAAAAGCTTCATTCCGAGAGTTGTGTGGCAAAATGGTGATGCAAACAGTAATATCATCGAAGCCCTCCACTCCGACGTGAATTTGGAAGGTCTCCACTGTAGCCTCGTATGTGGGGTTAAAAAAGGGTTGCAGTTTGATTGCATGAAACTGAGCTCAGTCAAGGTTTGGTTTCTGCAATATTGTAGTTGATTCAAAGCTGATGACGTGGATGATCGCGGCAGATTTTCGAGACTACTGGAATTCGACCCTTCTACAAGAGCGGACATAGGATTGAAAACATTAGTCGGGGTATTAAACGGAAAGGTGAGCTCTTCATTCTATGGAAATCTGCTTTGAATCCAATATTCTGCCCTCCGACAGGTGCCGCCCGACGGCAAAGACTGGCGACACAGGATGCGAAATTGAAGAATCTGAATGCACGATTGGAGAAAGTCAAAGCATCCTTTGACCGTGCACAGCTACAGGTCTCGAGGATCGAAGGTCGTGCAGTTCGACCAGGTTCGGCCAGCCCAATCAATCGCGCAAGAACCTTGTACTCGAAGGCTTTGAATAACAGTCTTTCTGCTGTTGGGACAGGCACGGGTCGAGTTGGGCTTTTGCTACCAAGGGGACTTGCAAACCAACGACGCAGATGGTGACCGTACTAGGAGCTGGTTTCAAGACATCTATAGTGTGTATTGTAAGAGATCCGACTTGAAGTTTCAAGTTTCTGTTTGCTGTTTGCTGTGTTGTATACTGTACATGTGAAGTTATACAATGCCATGGTTTCTTTCGGACGTCCATCAACTGGGTTTTCCTGCGATACTCTACCCGTGGGCGATGTCCATGAGACGAAACAGATGAGTTCAAGTCGCATTGCCACTGTGATTCTCCCACACCGCAACCCACAGACCTGACCACCTCCAAGTCGGCGGTAAGTACAGGCTCGACAAGAAGATCGGGCTCTGGCTCTTTTGATGTGGTCACAGTACGCACTTAGCTTAACATTGACTCAACCACAGGCGATGTTTATCTCAGGACCAACAGCCCCGGTGAAGAGACCGCCATCAAGCTCAGGTCGGTGAAGGCAAAGCACCCCCAGCTCGAGTACGAATCAGACAACGCAAGGCTGCGTCCAGGTTATGTGGTCGCATCATCACCCACGTATTCGCATGTCTTGAGTACCCATCCTCGTCATCCGGATCCACGGTCAAGCTCCCGCAGTTTATCACCTACGCCCTACATCCAAGTCGAACCAAACTACACCCTCCGTCATGCTTTCGCAGCATTAGTTCTCCTACAGCGTCTCAAGGCCTGGTCCCCCAGCTTGAGTACGAATCGAGCGACGTGGGGCCATCCAGGTTATGTGGTCGCTTCATCACCCACCTATTCGCATGTCCACAGTACATTCTTAGTCGCAGGGCATGAAACCACGAGGTATGACACCATACTTTCTTCAGCATTCGGATGTTGACGATGATTTGCGATAGCAGCCCATTTCCGAACACCGCGCGCATCGCCATGAAGGATGATGTTATTTTCCTTGAGCAACCATTCACGGACAAGAATGGCGTCGTACATCACGGAATTAGGTAGGTCGTGTCTTGTCCCGCCTGGTGTTCATTTCCTATATACCATCATGCGCATGAACAGGATCCGTGAAGGCGACCTGGTCCTCATCCCAATCCTGGCGATGAATACGTCGGAGGAGTTGTGGGGAGATGATGCCCACGAGTTCAAGTGCGTGACTCGTTTCTGGTTGAGTGGCCGCTATTGACGTGTCTTACGATCTGGGTGCCCACTCTTGGGCGCCCTTGCATAGGACTTTCATCCCAATCCTCTCGCCTTACCGTCGTCGATGGGTGCCCACTCTTGTGGGCCCCTCGCATGGGACTTCTGTCCCAATCCTCTCGCCTTGTCTTGTCGTCGTCGATGGGTGCCCACTCTTGTGGGCCCCTCGCATGGGACTTCCATCCCAATCCTCTCGCATTGTCGTCGTCGATGGGTGCCCACTCTTGTGGGCCCCTCGCATGGGACTTCCATCCCAGTCCTCTAGCCTTGTCGTCGTCGATGGGTGCCCACTCTTGTGGGCCCCTCGCATGGGACTTCTGTCCCAATCCTCTCGCCTTGTTGTCATCGATGGGTGCCTACTCTTGTGGGCCCCTCGCATGGGACATCCTCTCGCCTTGTCGTCGTCGATGGGTGCCCACTCTTGTGGGCCCCTCGCATGGGACATCCTCTTGCCTTGTCGTCGTCGATGGGTGCCCACTCTTGTGGGCCCCTCGCATGGGACTTCTGTCCCAATCCTCTCGCCTTGTTGCCACCGATGGGTGCCTACTCTTGTGGGCCCCTCGCATGGGACTTCCGTCCCAATCCTCTCGCCTTGTCGTCGTCGATGGGTGCCCACTCTTGTGGGCCCCTCGCATGGGACTTCCATCCCAATCCTCTCGCCTTGTCGTCGTCGATGGGTGCCCACTCTTGTGGGCCCCTCGCATGGGACTTCTGTCCCAATCCTCTCGCCTTGTCGTCGATGGGTGCCTACTCTCGACCAAGAAGATATGCGCTTTGGTGTCTTTGTGGACTCGAGGTGCGTCGCTTCCACTAATAGTGACCTCCCTATCCTTGTCAACATGTTCGAACGTGGCTAGGAAACACCCTTATTATCTAAACGGCCGCCTGATCTTCCTTGTACTGGCGCAGCTGTGGTTTGCTGTCAGTTTTGCGCTCCGGAATGTTATGCTTGAGCGCTTTGTCTTCCGCTGGAGTAGAGCTGCGTCATCTTCCACTGCTGTGAGTTCTTCTTTGTCCAGTGCATAGTATAGTGCTTGACGGTCGGTTGTTGCACATAGCTACTCATGCCGAAAAACCTCATTCAGCTTCTAGTGACCGTCACGCTCTTCGCGTTTTGTTCATTCGTCCTTTACAACGTTAGCTTTGGGCTCACGAGAATGATCGTGTTGCCTGTACTCCTCAGGCTACCCGTATTGCGGACTGTTCTACGGCCTTTTGCTAGCCACTTTGTCAAGGGCAATTGGACGCTCACCCTTCCATTGCGACACCTATATCTCGAATCACACGCGTTTGTGCTCGGAATGACTACGCTTGCGAACTGGGAGTTCGCAGAATCACTTTTTGACGTCTACATCCCACAGGTAAGTACCACATCGCACATCATTTCCATGCATGAACACCCCATCAGCCAATGAAAGTCGCATCTACGACCGCAGACCCCAACGTCACGCTGATCTCTGGCATAACCTCTACCGACCCACTTTTCCTCCACTTTGCCTACGCCGAGCTACGCGACGTCGCCACGGACGACAGTGCAGCCAGCGCCACTCGCCGGACCGCTCTGTTATCTGACCAAAAATTCAGTCCGAGTCTTTGGAGCACCCTGGCACGTGAGGCACTCTTGCGTCTGGGTCATGACTACCAGGTATTCCTGCGTCGGGGTAATCCTGCTCCTGCTCCTCCCTCTGTCCCCGTGTCCGCCGCCACTCCGAAACCCTCAGAACCGCCCTCAACGCCGCTTCTTCGCAAAGCGATATACAAAACCCCTCAACAATCTCCCATTACCAAAGCCCCTCGCATGGGACTTCTGTCCCAATCCTCTCGCCTTGTAGTCGTCGATGGGTGCCCATTCTTGTGGGCCCCTCACGTCGTCCCAGTCGTCTTGTCATTGTCAATGGGTGCCCACTCTTGTGGGCCCCTCGCATAGGACTTCCATCCTAGCACCGTTGTAGGCGTTACGGGTCAATTCGCAAGTTTGAAAGGACCCAGCCCAGGTAGTGAGTCCGATCTCTGGTTTGACGTTAACGTATCCGATTTGACAACGACTTGTGTAGCTATGGCGAACAAGGCTCGGTCAACATACACCAAACGTTCTTCGACCTCTTTCCGCCATCGTCCTTTGATGTGTCGCTCTTCACACCACTTGCACCTGCAGACCGCAGCATTATAGTAATTCTCCTACAGCGTCTCAAGGCCCAGTCCCCCAGCGAATCGAGCGATGCAAGGCCATCCGGGTTGTGTGGTCGCTTCATCGCATCCTCCAGATCCACAGTCGAGCTTCTGCAGTGTATCATCTACGCACTACATCGAACTAAACTACACCCCTCTGTCACCTTCGCACCATGAGTTCTCCTACAGCGTCTCAAGGACTGGTCCCCCAGCTTGAGTATGAATCGAGCGATATGGGGCCATCTGGTCACTTCATCACCCGCCTATTTATGTCCACAGTACCCACCCTCTTCACCCGGATCCACAATCAAGCTCCTGCAGTTTATCGCGTATGCACTGCATCAACACTGCATCAACTTAGACTACCCCCCCGTCACCTCCGCAGGACTAATCCCACCGCAGCGCCCCAAGGCATGATTTCCGACTGCCTGTGGCTCCTTAGGTCACCGGTTATTCCGTGTCTGTGTTCATGCTAGTTTCCAAAGTCGCTGCGACAACACTTACTCGAACATGTCGTGGTCTATTTAGCTCAGCTACACGTCCTCCGGCGCCGACTCGTGAACTACCCTTATACAACAAGAATTTGCTATGCCGCTGAAAGCGAAGGAGAATATCTCAGTGGGTACGTCCTTAAATCTCGCTTCGAATGTCTCGTCATTGCTACTCTAGGGGTGGCTCGACGCATCGCGCATGGCAGACTCTACCCAGGCACCTTCGGCGTAGGGCAGCCAGTCACGACGTTCGACGCGTTCCAGTACGCCTGCGAGAGAAAGCACGGGCAGAAGTGAGTGCATGCTAATTGTCATTAACTGGAACTGCAACGTCATGGATAGATGGATCCCATGAGGCGCAAAGTCTTGGGTAGACCCAAACGAGGAAAAGCGAATCAAATCTCTCGCACAGAAGCACTTTTGAAGCGACAGCGTCAGTTGCGTCAGTACTATAGTATTATGCACCAAACTAATCAGGTACGCTGTAGGTGACAAGACGTGGCTTGAAACACATATTTGGCACGCCAAACGGGCGAAGATGGAGAACATGTGGGGATACCGACTTGTATGTGTTACACTGAGTTAGTGCACGTTTTGGCGGTATTGAGCTCCCATACCAGGCTGCGACACCAACCGAGAAGGCTTTCCGACCGTCACACCATGCATCGGTACATGGTCAATCCTACACGATGCTTCCTATTATGCCACCATTGAGCTGAAAGGACCTCAAGCCCTCCTCCAAGCTGCCCTCGAAAAGTGCTCTGACCCGCTAGCCTTGGGAATGAAACGGTTCGGCACTTTTGAATATCGATCTTCTTTCCTATTGCTTATGATTTTGTAGCTGCATGACGGGTGGTCGTGCCTGTGAGACACATATATACGAGCATGGGTCCTATCCATTCGATCTACTAGGGCCTATCACGATTATATGGCAGCCACTATCTCCGGAGCCCAAATCATCACCTGCTTCCGAAGCCCGGTACAAAGCGGGAAGGGAAAGGGAAAATGCAAGGCAGCGCAAACGGTTACCAGCCCATTGCCTGAAAGCAAGAACCAGACTCGCATTATCTGAGTGCGCGCGCATCCGGCTGTCTTCGAGGACGTTTTCGAAACCCTGCGATTTTCGGTGTCGCACACTCTTCAGGAGAGCAAAGCGAAAGATCCAGAAGCGCATGCAGAGATCGAAATTGCCGACCTGAGAGGAAGCATCAACGCTTTTGAGGTTATGGGCCCGAAATCTAGCCAGGTTATCAAAGGGGCTTTGTCTCCTGCAGGAGGCGAAGACAGGGTAGATTTCAAGAAGGTTGGAGATCTTCAGAACATGTCCAGCATGTTTTTTCTGACTAGTGTTATTCAGTTCTGGGAATCGCTGAATGACTTGCAGACACCGAGTAACATCCGACGTGGGATGGTGATCTTTCGGCTCTCTCTCCACTACAAACGCCCAAAACCTCGAGAAGAAGTCATCTGACTTGAAGATGGTTCTCCAAGCATGGAGGGAACGGCTTCCAAACCTTCAAGATGATATCAGCATCTGGAGTGACCTTGTAGCATGGCGTCAGAACGTCTTCAATGCGATCAATAAGGCTTATATCCCGCTGATCTCTAACAACAACCAGAACGGCAACGCCGCTTCCACCAATGTCAATACGTCTGGCTATCGGGGCTACCATGAAACTGCCTGGATCATTAACCGCTTTGCTCATGTTGCCAGAAAGCACGACCTCCTGGACGTCTGTTTCAGCTCCTTGAACAAAATTTACACCCTTCCCAACATCGAAATCTCCGAAGCCTTCCTCAAACTTCGAGAGCAGGCGCGTTGTCACTACCAGAAACCAAACGACCTTCAAGCAGCAAAGTCCTCGATCCACGTCTGAAGTACGATCGATGACTCATTGACCGTGCTTGACTGACCTGATTCCCTCAGGTTCCCTCGTAAAAACGCAAAACCGCATTATCCTGATCCTACACATCCATCAAACCACCCGCCACCGGCCTTTATTTTCCCCACGGCTCTCATCGCACGAGCGAAATCTGGGACGAGGGCAAACGCGGAGGGCTCAAAAGGCCCAAGTACAAGAAGAAGGATATCGACGAAAGGCGTGCAAAGGTGCGACTCACCTCCATCATTACTGCTCCCTCTTATTCATATACTACTCATCCACATGCTCAATCCCATCCGCCAAGGCGACCGAACTCCTGTTCTTCTCATCCAACGGTCTCTCGACTCCTGTCTGCCATCCTCTGCCTCCACCTCCACCTCCACCAATACCCATCGTATTCTCATCTACACAGGAACACGTTTCGCGGGCCAACGCGAACGCGCGAAACAGTTATTCGACGCTGGTGTCCCCGGATTCCCGATGGACCATCCTACCACTCCTGCATATCATGTCGCCACCAGCGAACGCGCGGCGAAGGACGCAGCAAGGTGGGAAAGAACGCCTCCTGCAAAGAAGCCGAACTATGAGAAGTTGGGGACGAGGAGTCCATGGTGTGCGGATTGGGATGTCGTACTGGGGCTTAAGACGCTGCCAGCGAGTGGCAGTGGGGAAGGTGAAGAAGGGTTGGGATATCCTAAGCTCAACTAATGTATTTGATTTGACAACGACCTGTGCAGCTATGGCAAACAAGGCTCAGTCATGGTGTATCAAATGCTCTTCGACCTACTTCCACCGTCGTCCTTTTGATGCGTCACTCGTCACACCACTTTCATCTGTGGAGTTTATTCAATGCATTCTTGTTCGGGAGGTGGCCGTGCGTCTGACTTGTTTGCATCATTCATCAGGATTACTATGCTGCAATGTGAGACTTTGGACCGATGATGAGCAGGGATTGATTGACGCGGTACTTTGACCAACACTTCATATGTACATGAACACTTTGTATGGTACTTTTGGAGTGACAACTAGCACAAATGAAATTTTAGGCGGTATCAGAGTCATCGCCAGTCAAATCAATCACAACCCGCTCGTAATCAAGAACACAGTCGTGTTCTTCATAGACACGGCGGGTCATTATCAAGCCGCATTCACATTTTGTCAATAACAACTTCATCTGCCGGACAGTTAATCCAGGCTGATTGAATGCGTCAAGCTTCATCAGCATCGAGAATTCACTGATTTTCCCTGGTTGACGCTTAGGAGCAGGTGGGAAAATGAAAGGATCAAAGTCTACTGCTTCAATCCTCCTCCTCTTACCCAGGCGAACTGCCGGGTAGGTATTGCTGCTGGGACCTGCTGTTGGCGTTTCCGGGTCTGTGGAACACGTTCATGAATGCAATGCCTTGAAAGGAGATGAGTTGACGTACCATGGACATCATTAACTGTAACTGAATCCAAGCTAGCAGTGGAAGTGACACGATGCACTACTAGTATAACGCACATTGGGGTAGTAGTAAGTAGGGTGGTCCCGAAAGAAGGCTATAGTGGCTTACAGGTACCTGTCCTCAAAGGGCTGGATGCCGGGGTGTTTGGCTGGGTCGGGGGATTCTCTACATCATAGACTAGAGGGCTGGGGATAGGATCACCGGGTTCTAGTAACATCCCACCTGTGTCAGTAAACAGAAGCAGGCTTAAGGAGGGATTCTTACCCCGTCGTGAGTATGCACGGAGAGGAAGACCCTGCTTGTTGTATAGTTTTTCTAAGAATACTGGTAATATTCAGAATAGTTAGAACCACGACAACACAAGATTGGTTAGAGACAGGTACTAACTCCAATACTTGCAGCGACGTGCTGCACAAGCGGCCACCCACTGCCCAGCATGCATTCCAGTGGTGACCATGAAAATGAGGGCCTCCGTAAACGACCTGTCAATAGATTGGGATGAGCACAAGCAACCCGGTCCCAGGAACTCATGGGTTTGTCGGTGGCCTGTGAGATTATCAGGCGCCACACGAGTGCCACCTTCCAAGACAGGCCTTAGGGTGCCAGTGCCAGTGTTAGTAGTAGTATTTTCAATGCTACCGCACACAACTTACCAATACCAAAGTTCTAAGGCCTTTGTGACATTAGAAAAACTAAGGACACGGTTATGATGGTCAGCCTCGAAACGAATGCGGCGTAACCATGGGAGGAAGCCATATGGATCCGTTGCAAAGTTGATGAGACGGGTGGATTGGATGGGAGGGAAGGAGAGGGGCTGGGTGTCAGTGTTAGTGGATGGTTCAAAACTCGACATTGTAGAACGTTCTGATCTGTAGAAGTGAACTGGGTACTGATTTCGCCACTTTGAAGTGCTCAAAGGCTTTATACGACTTCAGCATTCTTCCTACTGCGGCAAAGACTTTGACATTAGTATTACTTTGTCATGTCCCAGGTTCCAAGTCCCGTCTTGTCCACATGCGATCTAGCATTGGATCAGAAAAATTTTGACTACCTCTAGTACCGTGATACTGGGCCAGGGTGGACGGGCGGATGGATGGGGATGAAGGGCAGCGTGATGTGACAGAGGCTTAATGAAATATTGAGGTATATCTAAGGTATGCACACATATTTTGATGAATTGATTAGATTAGATCCCGGAGGGGGAAATGATTGCGGAGGTCAGGGTACAAGCTGGCCGTGTTTCGTCACTCACGGCATCATAAGCTTAGCCGAGTGAGACCCATCGAACAAACCCTGGAACTAGTACGTACTAGGGTAAGTCTAAAGTTCGGACGCTGTACTAGTCATCGGCCTGTTCCAGACTCCAACTTGAACCAAACTCTACTTC
>MU124165.1:0-12666 GCA_014904935.1 Melanogaster broomeanus
TCCCTGGGTGTCCCAAAATATTTGGGCATCCCAACCTGTCACCTTGGGCATCCCATGTGACACCCACACTTTTCCAAAACACCCAAAATACACTTTCCCACACATCCTGAAAATTCATTTTTTACCTTGGGGATGCCCCTTGGCACAATAGGCTCTGAGCCTATATTTTTAGTAGGCAGAATATAGGCTAAGAGCCTATGTCTGGGGGTAACCTGAAGTGGGAACAAACCCGAAAACAAATTGCACCTGGGTTGCCAAACATTTACTCGTAATATATTCAATTTTAAATTTAGACTATTTTTAAAAATATGTTGCTACAATAGATTTGAGGTAATATATTCTCAATATTATTGCATCCTAGCGAAAATCTGACATTGGATATGTCATTCCGACAGATATTGACCATATTCAGAATTTGGCATTAAATATGAACAGGCACCAAATTTGAAAAACTAATTTAACTATGAACAAAAGACATATTTGTAATCATGCACTCTGATTGGCTGAATTCCAAAATTGTTCATCAACAGAGTCAAAATATGTATTAAAATATTATGAAATAACATTTCTATGGATAACATTAAATATGATGATGCAAATGTATGAAAAACATATCCATACATGGATATTTTGGGAAAGTACACAGCAAATATTTAGACTTTGTGTTCATATTTGTACAACAAACAAATCATTAAACATATTGTTAATTTGCTAATAAATATGACTTACTACATTATTTTTGATATCCCAGGTGCAATGTGTTTTTGGGTTTGTTCCCAATTTGCCAGCCCAACCGATCCGTGTTTCAGGTGTGAGTACTAGTCTTGGACACTTGGTACGAACACGTGAAAGTGTACTATCTATGTCCTACTGCGAATCACATGGTGTGATGGCATAAGAGAATCTGACAGTGACTGAGCCCCACCATGACTCCGTGAGAATGTATGGCAACGAAAAAGTGCAAGCTGGAGATCGAAAGGTTCCCGGAGTGCCAGAGTGACCTGTGCCAGTGGGCCCGGACCGGGGTGGAGACTAGTGTTTTGAAGTCCAGTTGCAGGACTGATAAAAGACTGGCAACTGGACTGGACTGACACCAGTTGCAACAGGACTTCAGTTGCAGTTGCCTGACTTTGATACATGGTCCAGTTGCAGTTACCTTGAATTTTAGAAAAACAAAAGACTGGTTGCATGCAGGACTGGTTTCCATGTTCCAATAGTTGGTTTTTTCACATTTCAATGACACATCAGAATGTATGATGTCAATTTTTCATGCTAATTTACTATATTTATATGAAAAAAACAAAGGAAATATACATTTGTTGTACATTTTTGAGTGGAAATTACCTTGTATTGACACACTCCTATGCTGTGCATGATGAAAAATTCCTGAAATGTACTTTTTTCATCATTTAATACAATAATTATGCGAATGTACCAGTCTTTGCAAAAGACCAGTTGCAACTGGTTCAATTACCATAGCTGACGAACAGCAACCAGTTGCCACCAGTTTTAGTCCAGTTGCCTCAGATTTGGGACTAAAAAAGACCAGTTGCGGTCCAGTTACACACAAAATTGGTCAAAAGACTGGACTGAACTGGACTTTAAAACACTAGTGGAGACCTCCCACCCCCCCACTCATTCTACCCAATTTGCAACCAATCCAGACCGGGGTAGTCACTTCACCGGGGTTGTGCCCATGACCAGAGTCAAATCCCTAGTTAGGGCGTTAGATTGGTAGTTGGTACCCTACATCAGCCAGATGGACTAGCGGTCAGGGCAGCAGACATAAGCCCCCTGATGAGAACTGTCACGAGTTTGAAACCACTGCCTCCGCTTTCTTTTCCTGCCGCTTGTCATACTGTACACATGATGCACCACGTGGTCCGGTCCTTATCCTCGGAGAGGGATGTCCCGACGGATGACTAAGCAGGTTCGACAGGCCGGCATGTTCTCTTGTGCACCTAGACAATGCTCTTTGCCCTCGTTCCTCAAGCTTAGACCCACATGTTGCATGATTAGCAAGCAATATAGTCTATAGTGTCAGAGATGAGATGATGTCACTGGTTCCGAAAAAGATGTGCATTCAGGCACAACGAGTCACATGGTGAGCAGTCCACAGTCACCTCATGCTGGCCTAGTCATGCATGACTGATTTGACTTACAGTAATCATGTTATGCAAGAACTATTGTAATATTACTTAGACCTCAGCTATAGGTTTATCATGCATGATCATTGATAGTGTTTTAAAGTCCAGTCCAGTCCAGTCTTTTGACCAATTTTGTGGGCAACTGGACCGCAACTGGTCTTTTGCACAGACTGGTATACTTGCATAATTATTGTATTAAATGATGAAAAAAGTACATTTCGGGAATTTCTCATCATGCACAGCATAGGGGTGTGTCAATACAAGGTAATTTCCACTCAAAAATATACAACAAATGTATATTTTCTTTGTTTTTTCATATAAATATAGTAAATTAGCATGAAAAATTGACATCATACATTCTGATGTGTCATTGAAATGTGAAAAAACCAACTATTGGAATATGGCAACCAGTTGCAATCAGTCTTTTGTTTTTCTAAAATTCAAGACAACTGCAACTGGACCATGTATCAGAGTCAGGCAACTGCAACTGGTGTCAGTCCAGTCCAGTTGCTAGTCTTTTATCAGTCCTGCAACTGGACTTCGAAACACTAATCATTGAGGGTGGTGGATCCTTAGCCCCTGTTCATGTCATGCATGATATTGTGTGATTATGTAAATAGCCCCTAGTGACCGCATTTTTGACAATCTCAATCAGGAAATGTTTTAAACATGTCCAAATTAGTCTGCACTCCTCAATATCTACATCAGATCTTATTGGTTCTTGTTCTGGAGTTGTAGTTTAGGGTATATACATATGTTAGTTCATAAACTACTACTTTTTTTATATGTTTTTTATTTTATTGTAGGATGACCAGCAATAAGCTGATTGAACTGGCTGGGCGAAATTTTTCAAACTCAGCTAGTGCCTGAGTGGCTGATAGGTGCCTGTCCCTTTTTGAGCACTTCAGGGAGATTATGTAAGTGATTAGAAGTGTCCAAATGTGGTCAGAAGCCCAAAGAATCAGCCACTACTCCCAAAACATAGCCACTTTTGGATATGTCAATATCTCAACTTCTGCTTTCCCTCCCCTGCTTTCCCTGCTTCACCAGGGGCCATCCCCTTACTGTAGACCTATTGTACATACATACACATGCTACATACATGTAATAGAGCCCATCTGACCGCTTGAATGAGTCCCTGAAAGGCTCTACAGGGATGCAGACAATTTAGAGTGAAAAACATAAAAGTGGTGTGATGTTTTGATATTCTGGACATATGTACCACCAGATTGTATCCCCAGAGAGGTACTATATGTAGGTATAACATATCATGAGCCCAGGGCATGGGTATGGCTCCTTGCCTGTATGTACTCACATCTCCTCCTACCACCTTTTGATCTCAGGGGCCTGTAGGAGTAGTCTTGGGGGTCAGGGCAGTGACACATGGTCATGTAACACATGAGATATGATGTTTTGAGATAGAGATCATAGTGCCCTGCCCCCAGAATGAGTAGCTACTAATAGAATTCGCATTTTTCACTAATAGGGGTACCATAAATCTCCTGTATGGAATTATTGAAATGTAAGTAGATAGAACTCTATGGAATATGTCTAGGTATCTCCCAATCAAATATAGAGACCATACAGTGAGTTCTGAGTGCTGGGGAGATGAAACAAACATATGAAAAGGCGTGGGAAAGTTCCCAAAAACTGTGGAGACTTCAGAAAACATATCAAAAACACACAATTGTGCACTGTACAGCAACATAGGAGGTCAGGGGATTGTTCACATGGTTATACTGCTTCAATGTATGTTGATTCTATGTTGTCAATTCTAGTATTTAGTGGTCCTAAATGGTTCACAATGCAATTTTGAGTAATTCTCCTATACTACAGTATGGGATATTTCACTTGAGTTCTGTACTAGCCTGTGTAAAAATACAACCAATTTCGCATTTTTGACATTTAGAGCCACTAAATATTAGAACTGACAACATAGAATCAACATACATTGAAGCAGTATAACCATGTGAATAATCCCCTGACCTGCTATGTTGCTGTACAGTGCACAATTGTGTGTTTTTGATATGTTTTCTGAAGTCTCCGCAGTGTTTGGGAACTTTCCCATGCCTTTTCATATGTTTGTTTCATCTCCCCAGCACTCAGAACTCACTGTATGGTCTCTATATTTGATTGGGAGATACCTAGACATATTCCATAGAGTTCTATCTACTTACATTTCAATAATTCCATACAGGAGATTTATGGTACCCCTATTAGTGAAAAATGCGAATTCTATTAGTAGCTACTCATTCTGGGGGCAGGGCACTATGATCTCTATCTCAAAACATCATATCTCATGTGTTACATGACCATGTGTCACTGCCCTGACCCCCAAGACTACTCCTACAGGCCCCTGAGATCAAAAGGTGGTAGGAGGAGATGTGAGTACATACAGGCAAGGAGCCATACCCATGCCCTGGGCTCATGATATGTTATACCTACATATAGTACCTCTCTGGGGATACAATCTGGTGGTACATATGTCCAGAATATCAAAACATCACACCACTTTTATGTTTTTCACTCTAAATTGTCTGCATCCCTGTAGAGCCTTTCAGGGACTCATTCAAGCGGTCAGATGGGCTCTATTACATGTATGTAGCATGTGTATGTATGTACAATAGGTCTACAGTAAGGGGATTGTTGGAAAACAAACTGTCGAGTGGCTACGCCACCACTGACATAATCACGTAGTACATTCTGCATGCGTAGTTACTTGTACCCTAGTCTGGTTTACCATACCGAAGTCAGGTTACTACTGCTGAAACTACCATTTCTATAGGTTATGAGCCCCGCCTAGCGCGGAAACCTACAAGCCTCGGAAACTGGACTCACCTGAAACTCAAACAAGATGCCGTATGAGGTAGAATTTGAAAACGGCACAGGATTTCGAGTAGATGATCTTGCATTCAATGGTTCCAACTGGACGACATATCGTGAAGAATTAATTTACGTGGCGAAACTCGAAGGAGTAGTGGGCCAGTTCAACGGAACAGATGCCCCACCAGTCGCGGGAACTGAAGCATACCAGGAATGGAGTTTTCGCAACTCTGTAGCAACAATGCTGGTAACATTCACAATCCCCGACTCACTCCTCATCAATTTCTACGACACAAAAATCGCTCAAGAAATCTTCACGCAACTCGAAAATCGATTCAGCAAGTCGACTACCCCATCTCCAACACTATCCACCCCAACTCGAGAATCCCAACAGAAACGCGACACGTCGAATCGTGAACGGAGATGGAAAGTCAAGAGAGATAGAGAAAGAAGTGGAGAGGATCAAGCGACTGATAGGAGCATCGAGAAGAGGAATAGAAGGGGAAAGAGGGCCGCTGAAAGAACTGGCGAGGGAGAAGCTGCAGTGAGAAGACCAGGCGAAGAAGCCCTGGACGTAGCGACTGCCAGCATAAGCCTCACAGTCAAACTGAGCAGCCAGAAGATCGACGATAACGGGGACGTAGAAGTCCACTGCACCTTGGTCGTGCCCCAGAACCTCAACACGACACGTCAGGCAGCTAGCGACACAGCCACTGACCCCGCAACCTCGAACACGAAGCATGCCAGGCCACCAGAGCCAGCGGGCACATCACACGAGCTGTGGGACAAGCCGCACGAGGGCGAAGCTGCAGCGAGAGAACCGGGCGAAGAAGCCACGGACGAGCCAACTCGCAGCGTAAGCCTCGCAGTCACACCGAGCAGCCAGGACAATGACCGCAGGGACATGGGAGTCCCCTGCACCCACATCACACCTCAAGAACCCCAGTCGATGAGCCCAGCAGCCGGCGAAGCAACCGCTGACACCGCGAACCCCAATGCGACCAACACGCGCGCAGGCCAGCAGCACGGCATGAGTACGCACGGCGAAGGCAACAGCGTGCAAGTGGGGGACAAGGTCGCAGATAGTGCAGAGAGTGCGAGAGCAACACCCCCAAGTACGCCACTTGTGGGGGAGTGGGCTACCCAGAAGTGCACGCACGGCGCATGCACAGGCCAACAGCACAGCGCAATTGCGCATGGCGAAGGACACTGCACGTGGACAGAACGGCCCAGCAGCGCACGCCGACCGAGACCCCCAAGCACATCGCACGAGGAGGAAGCGGGTGACAACGTCGATGGTCGAGAAGTCAAAAGCCGAGTGGGCAGGCTGCATGAGCCAGGCGACAAGCCAGGAGTTCAGCGAGGCCAGCCAGTCGAAGAAGTACCCCCAAGCATGTGGCTCGAGGGGGAGGGAGACGGTCAGCTGACGAGCGACCACGCTGCCAAGAGGGCAGCAACAGCAGCAACATGCAGCCATGGTGCCAGCAGTGCAGCCACTGGAAACGCGAACAGCATGCGTGTGGCCCAACGGCACAGCGCGAATGCGCAAGGCGAAGAAGACCATGCGCGAGCCAAACGGCCCCAACAGCGCAGCGTGAATGCGCACGGTGAATGTCCCCATACATGGGCAGAACGGCACATCAGCCGCGCAACGAGAGACACCAGCCGCGACGCGAAACGCCCGAAGCGACCTACCAAGCGTGCCAACCCACCACGCCGACGCGGACGACTCAAAGTCCAATCGGACTCGTCGTCAGATGCATCGGAAATGGATGCGAGATGCTGGGGGAGCATCATAGGCCCTCCGGGACCAAACCCGAAGGATAGCGAGCCCGCTACACGAAGACCACGCGCCTCCCATCGCCCTATGCAAGACACCCCGCGACTTACCAAATCGGGAAATCGGGCAAGTGTAGCACTTCGAAACGCGCTGCAAGTCATATATAGACACGGATTTTATTCACTCGTTTATTAGGACAAGTTTACCCATAAGTATCCATTACTTTTAGTGATATCCTCAGTCCATTCTTAGATTATGTCCATGCTCCGTTTGTGGGGGAGTGTTGGAAAACAAACTGTCGAGTGGCTATGCCACCGCTGACATAATCACGTAGTACATTCTGCACGTGTAGTTACTTGTACCCTAGTCTGGTTTACCATACCGAAGTCAGGTTACTACTGCTGAAACTACCGTTTCTATAGGGATGGCCCCTGGTGAAGCAGGGAAAGCAGGGGAGGGAAAGCAGAAGTTGAGATATTGACATATCCAAAAGTGGCTATGTTTTGGGAGTAGTGGCTGATTCTTTGAGCTTCTGACCGCATTTGGCAGGTCTCATAGTGTAGTGGTATAACGTGTCAGCTATGTCTTTAATTTTGATACTGTTGCGAGTTCGAACCTCGCAACATGCATTTATTATTGACTCTTATGTAATCTACTTTCTATACTTTGCTTACTTTGTTCACTTACCTCCGCTTGTGGCTAGTGATGTATCAGGCCTGGCCTGGCCTGAAAGCCTGGCTTGGGCCTGGCCTGAGAGGGCTTGGGCCTGTTCAAACCTCAGGCCAGGCCCTGGCAGTGGGCTTGGGCTTGGCCTGGGCCCGGCCTGGCCTAGGCCAGGGCTTGGTGGTAGGAAATATAGAAAAGTTGATATTTTCATTGCAGGCAAAATTTGGAGCAGTATTTCTACATAAATGTAGTGAGAACTATATACTATTGTCATCAACTACTGGTAAGTTGTAGTTTTGGTCTGGTGAAACACTAAGACCTACAAAATTAAAGCTGAAAATGCGCAAATATAATGGCAGGGTAATCTCCAGTACTTACAGCCATAGGTGGTGAGGGGTGTCCCAGTGTAGATTTGACCAGCACAACCTATAGGATTTAGATATCCACTGACCCTAAGTCATATTCCAGAGGTTTATCTTTAATACTGAATTTGGGTCACCAATTAGTTATACATACTAGGATGTGGAGACTGTTAACCAGCAAACAGGGTCATTACCAGTTTCAGTCATGACTGTCATATGAAAATAGGCTTGGTTTGTGGTGCATATGATACCATGATGAACCTAAGGTTGAAACAGGATAGTATGACCTTAGGTTCACCAGATTTTTTAAAATAACTTGAGATAAGATCAATGTGAATTATTCACATTCAAATGCAACAGTGAACAGATCTTTGTTGCTTCTACTCTCTTCATCATCTGCATGATCTAAATCCACCACAGCACAGGTGAAGCTGAAGCTTATGAATGAGCTAGACATGACTAGATCAGAGTGAAATACTGTAGAATCTTACTTTGAAGTAATGAAGATTGAAAATGCACTCCTGTTTTATTTCAGACCCATAGCAAGTTCATTCTGGTATCAAGACTATATTATAGATTACTCTTATGGCTGGATTTTATTCACTAACATCTTGGAAAGTTGTTGTTGAGATATGAGGTTCACAAGTCAGCAAATTTGAGGCAATGAGATCTAATCTCCTACTAATTTGTTGGGTTACTTGTGGGACATTGACCCATTCAGTACTACCAGTAAAGTAGTACAGTACATACTGCCCTAGTATTGCTACTATGTAAGCTGTGACTTGCAAACACAAGAAACATACTATTCGGAATAGCACTGGCAAAAGCCCTGGCCTGGGCCCTGGGCTTGGGCCTGCACATATGCCAAGCCAGGCCCTAGGCCCTCACAAGCCCTATACCTGGGCCTGGCCTGGCCTATATATTGAAAGCCTGTATAACTCTGTAGAGTACTCAGTGTACTGTAAGTCACTATATTGGTAAGTAAGTACCTGTAGAAGTACTACAGGACTGTAAGCATGTATGTCAGTAGGAATAACGAATGTGTCTCACCTCAGTGTACTGGTAAGTCACTGAGGTGTACTCTACTGTAACGTGTGTCTACTCGACACGTGATTAGGTAAGCTGTGTGGCTATACGCCCATACTATGTTTGATATTCCAACACTCCCCCTCAAACGGTATGGGGTTTGGAATCACGAAAAGAAAGATAATAATCAATGAAAGAATACCTATTAGAAAATTTCCCATAAATCAATGCACTCCTTCGTCCGTAAATGACAGCTTGATGTGTGTACGACGTGGTTCGACGCGGTTCGAAGCACTGCGTCCGTGCGGTTACCCGATATGGTAATTCACGGCGCGTCTCACATTTCCTGGCGATGGGGGCACACGGTCTTCGTGTACTGCACTCGCCGTCCTTCGGCTTTGGTCCTGGCTGGCCTGGGACACTCCCCCGGCATCTCTGGTGCGTATCCGCGGCATCCGACGAGTTGGATTGGGCCCGGTAGGGTCCCGACGTGACTGATTTCAGTGGGTGCGGGTTCCCGCGTACACGCGTGCTTGACAGACTCGTGGGTCATGTCTTGAGTCGTCCGCGTCGACGTGGTGGGTTCACGGGCTTGGTAGGGCAATTGGCATGGTTGTTGGTAGGCGATTGGGGCGGTCCAGGTATGTTCCTCGTGATCTGATCCTGGTCCTTGTGCTGACTTGGCTCGTCTTCAGCTAGCAGCTTCGGTGCAAGTCTTCGTGACTCGCAGCCGGCGTTGCTCGTTGCACCGTCGTCACTGCTTGCTTCGCCACCTAGTCCGCTGCCGTTGCCATCGCTCTGGCCCTTCCTACATCCCTCGTCAACCCTCGCTTCTGCTTTGTCGCGCCTATTCCTTTCACTTGCAGAGCGTTTCCGCTCACTTCCGTGGTCTCCTGGTATGGCTATTTCACTGCGTGGCTCGTTGTGTGCGTCTATGCTCGTCTGGGCACTGCTGGGTTCATTCGACTTCGCAGTGTCGTCATGCGATCATTTGGGATGGTTGATGATTGGTGGAGGAGGTTCTGGGGGTGCTCGAGGTAAGTCCTCGTTGACTCTTGACTTGCGCTGATCGTTTCCGTTCTTCTTCGTTGCTGATCGCACCTGCTCCCTCTTTCATCCTTCCTCCCCCTCGGTTGGTGTGCTGGGGACGTTCATGTGCGCGTGCACTACCTTCGCACTTGCGTTTGGTGGTGCCATGCTCGCGTGCATCCTTCCACCCTCCAGCTCGACTTTGGGCTCGTCGTCACCACTGCTCGCATCACCATTCTGCTCCCCCTCGAGCGGTAGGGTCTGCGGTGCTGGTGCGTGGTCTCGCGTGCGCCCTTTGTACTGATGGTCTTCTTTGACCTCTAGGTGTCCTTGCTGGATCTCCAGCTGCACCCGATGCGCTCGTGCGGTGGTTCTGTCGTCAGCGCGACCGCTCGATAGCTCATGGCCTCGCTCCCCCTCGAGCGACGTGCTTGGGGGTCTGGCTGGCATGCTGGGCTCGACATGTCCGCCCAGGTCATCGACGATCCCGTCGGGCACTTGCGTGCTGCTGGGCCGTTCTGCCTGCGCACAGCGTCCTTCGCCGCGTGCACTCGCACCATGCCGTTGGCCTGTGCGCGTGCCGTTCGCGTGCCTCTGGGCATCTCCCTGCGTGTTCGGGGTGTCGTCTGGTGGTTCTGGACCCTTGCCATGCGCTCTCGTGCCGCTGCTTGTGACCTGACTGTTTTGCTCCCCCTCGAGCAGCGTGCTCGGGGGTGTGGTGGTCTCATGCATTGGCGTTTCTGCCCGACGTGCGTCTTCTTCGTCGTCCCTGGTTTCGCGCTCGCCGCCTGCCACTCCTTGGCCCTCTCCACTCGATCTTGTGTCGTGCAGCATCCTCTCGTGTGGCATTGGCTTGGATGCAGTTGGTGGAGTCTCGTTGGGTGCGACGTTCGTGTGGTGGACGTCTTCGTCTCCACCATCGTCATTCGGGCTGCTCGCTGGGGCTGCGAGGCTCATACCGTCAGCCGTTTGGTCCGCGGCATCTTCGCCCGGTCCCTTAGCTGCGGCTACCTCCTTGCCAATTCTCCCCATCGACGTCTCGCCCTCGCCCTCAACTCCTTCGTTGGCCTCTTGGCCCTGTCCCCTCACGCTTTCGCCTGCTATCTCGTGCGTCGCGTCTTGGGGCTTGCATGATGCGCCCACTGGCCCTGTGGGCCCTGCACTCGTCGCGTTTGGGTTTGCAGCATCAGCAGCTGCTTCGCTGGCCGTCTGACTCGCTGTCTGGGGTTTCGGGGTGTGTCGCATGCACGGCGGGTGTCTATGTCCCTGCCGTCGACGTTCTGGCTGCTCGGTATGGCTGCGAGGCTTACACTGCGTACGTTTTGGTCTGTGGTGCCCTCACCCAGTCCCGTCGCTGTGACTCTGTGCTCGCCCTTCCATCCAGCTGCTCTCTTTCCCCTTCTATCCCTTCTCTCGACTCTCCCCTGGCTACTCACATCACATTCGCGTTTGCATTCGCGACGCATCCCGTCGCGTGATTCTTCGACTTCGGCACTCTCAGCCTTCTTCGCGGCTGTTTCGCGGTCTCTCGCCTTGCGACTGTCCTCGCTAGGCTTCTGACGTCTGATGACAGGTGTTCTGGGGTTGCACATAGCTTCCCGCTGGGTGACGTTGTCCTTCTTCATCTCGAATAGGCTTGAGAGATACTGGAAGAACTCATGTGCGGTCTTGAGATGCATGATGCGCATGCATAGCGCATCTGGGATGGTGCCTGCGATGTACTGCTTGGCGATAGCATTTCTTCGCTGCCATGCCTTGACTTCGTCGCTCGTCACGTCAACCGGTCGCATGTCGGTGCCATCGTACAGCCTGACCAATTTTTCTTTGGCTGCAAGTCGAAGAAGATTCTTGCGGTACGTCTTCCAGTTTCGTCCATCAACTACGAGGTCTACTGAGAATGCCATTTCGTGGGGTTCGAGTCTTGTGAGTGAAAGCTTTTCGTCCTACTAACAGGCGGGGCTCATAACCTGTAAGAGTCTATGAAAGGTCTGTATAGCTCTGTAGAGTACTCAGTGTACTGTAAGTCACTATATTGGTAAGTAAGTACCTGTAGAAGTACTACAGGACTGTAAGCATGTATGTCAGTAGGAATAATGAATGTGTCTCACCTCAGTGTACTGGTAAGTCACTGAGGTGTACTCTACTGTAACGCGTGTCTACTCGACACGTGATTAGGTAAGCTGTGTGGCTATACGCCCATACTACGTTTGATATTCCAACACTATATAGGGCCTGAGGCCAGGGCTTGAGGGCCCGAGGCCAGGCCAAGTACATCACTACTTGTGGCTATGAGATTCTCCTTATACTACTTTCCTGCACTCAAAAAAAGCTTGTAAAAGTGTGAAAAGTCCAATTAAGCAACTTGTCATATTCCTGATGCACTGCTCCCACTGGGAGCAGTGGGATGTGTGCGTTGAGCTTATCTGTTGTTCTCTTGTTTTTCCACTACATTAGATTCATCAGTAAACTGAGAAATCTCCCACAGCAGTTTTCATTACTGCACTTAAGTGACAGGTGTTCACAGTGCCCACAGCTGCCCCAGAACCACAGTCAAGTTTACTCACAGCCATACAATATCACCCAACTCCACAGCCATCCACAGTGTCTACAATACTTCACCATACTTACTAGTAGTACTCAGTAGTAACATTACAATATTAATATGACTTAGATTTCATTTCACTTGGACGAAACCCATGTTTCGTCTGAGGTCACGTGACTAACCTATTTGTCAGCATAGTCAGTTCAGCGTTCAACGTTCAACTCACTCCTGCACCATTATGGACGCCACCCACTCGTTTTGAACCCCACCCACTCGTTTTGAACCCCACCC
>MU124167.1:0-12544 GCA_014904935.1 Melanogaster broomeanus
TGTAGCGGGATGCCCGCAGGGCAGCGGAGGACAGCAGAAGGAGGCAGCGGTAGTCACGTGACGATAGCAAGCACGTGACAGGGGTGAGAACCACGGCGTAGAGTTAGAGAAGGGACGGGATAGGAGTAGAGCATCTTAGTGTGTCAAGCAGCAGAGTTCACGTCTTCAGAGTCAGCACTGCAGAGTGACCTAGTCCAGCGCAACTGATTGATCGCGTCTCACCAGCAAGACATTGCGATGGAGTGTAGTGAGCACAGAATAGTAGTGACTGTTGGCAGTCGTGTTATGCTTGTATATATTTAGTGATATGGCCCATAAAAAATAAACCCTAATCTCGTTCTACATAGTTTTTTTTCACGTTCCGCTGGTTCAGCCACAGTGGCTGACGTTGTTTACAAATGTTATACTCCAGCCGCTGTGGAGAGTGTGAGGGAGCTCAAGGTTGTGCTGGGTTTGAATTTGTTGGATCATGTGACTTTGCTTTGTAATAGTCTTAAAATAGTACTACCACTCAGATATTACTCCCTCTCCGTCGCCCTCACACTCGAAACAGCGGTGGGAAGGAGCCTGGGGCCTTCTCAGCCCTCGTCCCGCCAAAAACCGCGAGATTGGCTCCAGCGTGATTCGGACTCCGACGGGGTCGAGGTCACGTCCGTTGTTTTGAGACCTGAACGATCTGTCCATTCCCCAATTGCAACTAGTCCTTACAATGCCATCATCGGAAACAACTCAGGCTGTCTATGCTCGCCTATAAAAGCCGTGGATACCCATTGTGGGTTCCCGAGCCATATAGCAGGCTACCCGAAGATTATCATCGCACGGGACTGAAGACCGGTGATGTCAGCATTGTCAACGAGGCCAGACTTTTCGACGTCTTGTTCAACATTTGTTTACCGGAAAATCATCCTCTTCATCGCCGTCATGGGGTTCCCGCAAGCTTCAGACAGGTAATCTCCGATGATGACGACATCATCCAGCTTCCTTCCTTTGATCGCGAGGGGCGAGTCCTTAAAAGTTCGTCCGTCGGCCAGAGGATTGATTCCGGAAACCCTGCGGCGTAAGCAAGAGTTTTGATAACAACAACATTTCTTCTTATCATTTGTCCTCGTCTCTCAGAACCACATCTAACCAAGTTGGCGCACTCCTCGGCTATGAATTTACTTCGTCCTCGTCAGAAGGTGCTATCCTTGCTTTTCCCGAAGGGGCTACCAGGACAGATCTCGTCGATGTTCATCACTTCATCCAACTAGCAAAGAAAAATGCTGCAGCTTGGTATCACTTCGCATACTTCCACCCCGGGCGCGCCTTCATCAGCAATGATTCTCTCTTTCTCATTACTGGGCATCATAAGGCCAGCTCCTGGTCTCTCACCTCATTTCTCAGGCAGACACAAACACCGCACTGTCCTTTTCGTTGACTGCTGGTCCAGTGGTCAATGGGAATATCGCTGCGGCATATTCCTGGACTCGGGGTCCGACAGACACTGTCGACTTTCGTTCAGGTCCCCGCCATGGGGATGATCAAAGTACCCCGAATCAAACCTTGTTCATACGAGGTTCGAATATTACCATCGGAGATGGACCGTGCGTTTCGCTACTAGGAGGCTGCACAAAAGTATCAGCAAAGCTGCCTCGTCCACTGGCAGGATTCGATCAACCACGTCCACTCGAGCCCAACAGAGCCTTGCGATGTAGCAAGCGATGGGATTCACTGCGTCATCTGGAGAATTGTCCTCGTGGTAGACAGGGATGGATCTCCCATTCTCCTCCACAAGATGCCAACGACTCGGCGACGAGGAGCCAGGTCCCGCCACAAGTGTTGACGTTGATGGTGGACCTTCAACCAAGGTATTTAATTATCTCCTCTTGAGTCCCGCCCTATCCTGAGATTGATGGCTAGCATGATCCAAATCCTGGTTCAATCAAAAATGAAGCCAAGTCAATTCAGTGCTCTGGCGAGGAGGTCCTAGGTCCCGCCACAAGTTGACATTGACGGCGAACCTTCAACCAAGGTATTTAATTATCTCCTCTTGAGTCCCACCCTATCCTGAGACCGATGGCTAGCGTGATCCAAATCCTGGTTCAATCGCAAAGGAAATTCAGTCAAGCCATCGCCTTGCATACAAATGGTCACGTTTAGTTGGGTCAGTGCAGTCTCGTCCAAAGAAACCTCACCCCGCTGCCGACGTCGGTCCCAGCAAGACAGACAAGAAAGGCAAGGGAAGAGCCTACCACTATTCTCATCAACCAAACGCATAGGAAGCTACCGACATGCACATCTTCCATACCTTACCTTCGTACCCCAGCTCCGCTTCCCCTCGGACTTGTGTGTTCAACCCAAGGACCATGCACTGTTTTATGATCACCCAGTACTAGTTATGTACTATATCATTCCCAGGCCGAGTCTCAAGACCTCAAGAATTAACGGCGTCCAGGATGTTCAAAGCCCCATTCCCTCCTTACGACCCTCTAGACAAGTCAGGGTGAGCATTTCAGCTCGCCGCATGCAGGCCAGTCCATGCTGATCGGCCCCCGATCGTTCGAACATCGATGGGTAGTTTCTCATGCGTCATTTCAGGCTATCGGTCTATAGCCACGGGACTCACTTTCACTGTCACTGATCTGAAATAGTTACGATACAGTGGTGAAACGTTGGCCGATCATCATCACCAACCTTGTCGACCATGTCGACCGTCTTATCATCCATGACATGACCATGGAGTCCCAGCGGCTCACGACATCTGACCAAGGCGAGAGTGATCGCGTCAAGGAACTGCAGGACAAGGTCACGGAGGGGAAAGCAATTACATATCACGAAGTCTAGTTGATTGGGCCCTAGATTAGGTAGGTAGATATATGTGACGAGCGCAATCAATTATCAATGTCATTGACCTCTCCGCTTGCTCAACAGTCAACGAGACTCTCAAGACGCAAATAGCTCAAATGCGTGCATTCTCACAGGTGAGGGATTGTGCATGGCCTCTGTTCTGAACGTCGTTGGATGCTAGTCGTTCCAAAAGAAAACCCTCACGCCGAAACAATACGAGGCATACCTGGCAAAGGGAAACTAAGCACAGACGGAAGGCACATTAAAGACCACCACCAAGATAGGGCGATTAACTGGACTGGGGGGAACTGATGAGGGAGGAGGTGCAGTGTGGGTGGCTATTGGATGCATGATGGGGCCCCGTGGTCAAAGTCCAAAGGATGTGTTTGGCGCGCCCAATTGCAACCCATTAGACCACCAGTTTGCCACTTGTACGCCATAGTAGTACTACTACATAGTACAATACCGTAATTTGTGGCACCACGTTGTTGGTGTGGCTCCCTTTGTTTTGTCATGCCACCCTTCAGCAAGTCGTGGCAATGACTGGCCATTGTTCGTTTATTGACAACCCTCGCATGGATTCAGGCTCTGATGTCTAAGCTAACATCATATTCGACAGACCAATCGATTGCAATCGCAAGCAGGGCTGTTGACAACGACAAACAGGGAAATGCACGCTGTTGTCGCGTAACAGGATACAAATTTGCAAATGGACAATCCGCTTTGGCGTGATAGGAACGCGGAACCAAACGAAAGACGATTGCTGTTTGTAAAACTACTAAAAGCGCTGGGTTTGGACGCTTTGACCTCCAGTGGCTCCAGCGGTCAACCTGTCAAAGCGTTGATCTTCCACAATTCTTCCCATTCTGCAGCGAACTCGTTCGCCACAATGACACAGGGTATAAATGTCAAATGCATTTGTGAGGAGACGAGACGACATCCACATCCACACCTCCCTCCAACAGCTCTTCGCGGTCTCAGCAAGCACAAATGTCCGACACACAGTCGAATACATTCTCCTCTGAACTCGACCTGTCTAGTTCCTGGGACCAAATATTCAGCGAACTTGAACAAGAATGGGGAACTCGCGAGCTCGTCTCCTTAGCGTTGAGCGAAGCCAATACCGCTTTCGTTTCTCAATTCACGGAACCCGACGGCTACAAATATATGGACGCCTGTGCCCACTTCGGTGACTTCCTCGCACTTAACATACCCCTGACTTATGTAGACCAGAAAACGGTAAGCCTTTATCACCCTAGTCCAGCTCGGCACTAACCATGCGCAGGTCATCCAAGTTCTTCAGGTGCGCGGTCTGTGATGTCACGAGTCTCTATGTTCTTAATACGCCACTTGATAGGTTGCGTGCGCTATGCATGAAAATGCTGTCAACAGCCCACTACTATCACCAACGTCACGTTCGACCCACCAGCTTGCGAGCACCTGCCTCGTCACTCTCGTCCAAAAAGCCCTTAATGGTCCCATAACCTTTGATGATCTGCGAAGTATGTGCCTTTAATTTTATGACCACGTAGAAGTTCTAGACGCTTAACGGCGTTACCTGCCTAGGCGATCTAGAAGCTCTAAACGCACGAGCCGGGGATGCTCTTGCGCAAGCGGTGGAGGCACTCGACATCTCGAAATACCTCAATTTCAGTCCTAGTATGTCAGAAGACAACTATTTCAATGCAGCCGCCGGCTGGGATGCAACGCCATCAACCCAAACCGTCCAAACGGCAGCACCAGTGACCCCCGCCCCGGGGTCTTCAGTGGCAACATCCCTTGCGAAAGCGGTCACCGAGGTCTCCAGCACCCCTCGACCCGTTACGCGTCCGATAACAAAGGAAGAGGCTACGATGATTCTCAACAACCAAACGTGTAGGAAGCTGCCGACACGTACGCAATCCATGCCCATACTTTCGTACCCAACATCCGGCTCCAGTCCCTCTCGGACACCCCGCACTCCATTCAGGGTGCATCCCCGAGGAGGGAACGGCCTTAATTCGATAACGGAGACGATGGTGGAGGAATAAGCAGGATCTGATCGACTCGGCCAGATATATTTCCTTTGTCTGTTCAACCCTGATTACGATGTATTGTTTTATGAGCCATCCATTTTATGTATGTCGCCCCAGGTACAGTTTGTTTTCCTGTTGTTTCTGGGCCTGTCAATGCCTGTAGTAAGATGCTGCGAAGAACAACGGGGTACAATATCGGCCGGATGCGGTGTCACTCGTGGGAACATTTCATAGAGTATATAGGTAGATTATCTACGGGTTGTACCGCCATGATCCATCCGTTTGCAAAGACTCCCGCCGTTTCCTCGCAGCCTGGCCAAACACAGTGTTTCTGCCGGTTAATGAATGTTACCAACCGTCACAGAACATTTGTCGGTGGAACTTTCCTATGAACTCAGGTAAACTGAACGCGTGCAGTTGCACCTTTTGCACCCCAACCGTGCATGAGACGTCTCACCCGCCTGTGGAGCGGCGAACCTACTGCGGTAACTGGCCCCAAACGAAACATCCAACGGCGACAACGACGCTGGCCGCGGCAACAGACGACAACGACGACGTGAACATGGAGCTCACTTTGTGACTAGAAGTATATATCTTACAGTAATAGCTTTAATCATGCTTCTTTCTATCTCAACGTTCTTAATAAACTTCTTTATGCAAGCACTTATAGTCCAGAAAGACAGCTAAGACACCATTAGATGTTGTTTGAGGTAGCTTATTGACTTAAAGTTCTTGCCTGTGTATTCGGGTTATCGCTGCATGGATGGAGCGAAAAAAATCCTGGCATGGCGAATGCCGAAAGGCGCCATTCTTGGCCAGCCGGTTGGTGGCATGAACCTTGCTTCAATGAATCATGGGTATATATCATCGCAATCTCTAGCAGAAACCTCCTCCCACCACCATCACCTCACCCAATTGTTCAACAACCGTAGAGCGGGGTCTCCCCCTCCACCCGTGAGGTGTCGGAATTCTCACTCCCTATCTATTTCACGCTTAGTGGTAGTCATCCTAAATAGCCCTGGAAGGCGGCGGTCGGGGTAGCGGCAGCCCTCTGACGAGAGAGATTTCGCAGTGGATAGTCAGCCCAGCTACACCTTTTCATACACAGCCCTAGCGCTGCGTGCTCGTTCCTCGTACTCAGCCCGGCCAACTGTCTAACCAGACTTTGGCCCCAGCCACAAGAGTGCTAAGTACATACTCCAATCCTTTTAGCTTTTTGCTCACCTCCTCGCCGTTCGCGCCTACGGATTTCTTCGGATTTCCGACACTATCGGCTCCACAGCAGCGACCAAGTAATCGTTCAACCTTTCGCTTGATCTTAGCGATATGTAGTCATCAGCTACAGCCTTGTAGAACCGCGAGAATGCGTTCGAGGATCGTGCAGGCTGTGCGTGTTTGCCAATCATCTGTGACTCCTCGAGTCCATCGAAATTGCGACCAGTCGTTTCGAAAGCTTCGCTCTGTTGAAGATGGTGTTATGACGAGGGACCAGGGTAAGTGTTTAACGAAGGTAACTCAGAAATGCACTTGGGCTACCTGATAATACTGGCGCCCGATTGTGCATATAACCAACCCAAAAACTTCATCGATTCTCGTCGTGTTTGCTGGACAGCTGTTGACTCCGACATCAAGTCGAAATACATACACAAGTACGTATGTAGTATTCTCCCTTCACAACCTCGACAGACGGCCTGCGTTGTTTACGTTCCAAAATTTAACGAGACCCAGGGGTCTTATATTGTTCAGCGTTGAGAAGATTACAGAGCCTTTGTTTCTGGCGTGAAGGAAACCCAGTACTGCAGTGTTTTAGGAAAGATGTTTCCAGACACGTTTTGTCCTCATTCAATATTCAGCAGCAACACCCTGTTACCTGGGATGCATGTGACGTCCGCTCGTGTTGTCGTACCCAACGCTGGCATTCCACAAACATCGATCTGGCTTTACTCGAGGTTGTAGGCGTGCTGGGGTCCGTGACGATCTTCAAAGTTCCTGGCATTACGCTGCAACTACCCGGGTGAGTAAATGGGGCACATTGGCACATTGGGGAAACCCCAACGTAGCCTCGCTCTCGGTCCCCTCGCTTGGATAAATCTAGGGAATGTTTGAGGCTTAATACTATGAGGCTAACCATCTAATAAGTCCTTCTGTTCCGACGCCTTACGCTAGACCAGTCCAGGTAGCACGGGCCTCATTGGAAGAGGGTGTGAAACGTTCAAGCAATACGTTGACCCTCTCCGTCTGATGGCCTGAGGTTGGAGGCCATGTTCGATCAAAGGCTACTTGCATTGTATAGCGGAGACTCCGACTCCGAAGCCGGCTGAACTCTGACCGGTCTGACTCCTGACCGACCGACTACAGAGTATCGATTGAGCTGACTTGGAGGAGAAATATGCGAAACCTTGTATGTATGACGTTACAGAGTCTCTTAAGAGACATGAAGTTGAACATACCATTTGGGTCACAGACTGGCACGAATTCTGTGCTGATATGCTCTACAAGGTGGGGGTTGGTGCTCTATTCCAGAATCAGGCTCGTCTGTAAATGGGAGAGATAGATGTATTACCTCACTGGGTAGCATGTCACACCATTGACTGTCATGGGTGACTGCCACATCTGCGGAGGGAAACTGGATCACGCGTCAACAGAATCAAACAGCAGCAGCAGCATCTGATACAGACACGATCAAGTAGAACCTGGTTCATGGCATCAGCTGGATGGTAGACCTATGACATTGCTCAGAAATCACAAGCGATATATGTTCTCATTAGAACTCACTTTTGACCAGACACCGGGTGTTCGTTGAAGGGACACACCTGAACACGAATTATCTATGTCCATTGTGACATCACTAGGTGTCCCTAGAGGCGAAGGTACCATGCCAGTCTGTGTCTGTGTTATGTCCACCGGCTCCGCGTCGGCATCTTGTGCAGGAGACTGGGAAATGCATCTATGTCCGCGGTGAGGACAGTGCCTCAAATGACATGGTGAATTCCACCAGCTTCTACCGTTCAAGGCTCTGTCGAAATTGAATGGACGTGGTTGACCGAATCCTGCCAGTGCGTGAGGTAGCGTTGCTGATACTTTTGTACGGCCTCCGAGCAGCGAAACAAATAGTCCCTGTCTGATGGCAATCTTGTAACCACGTACGAACAAAGTTTGGTTTGGGTTCTCTTGACTGTACCTATGGTGGGGACCTGAACGAAAGCCGAAAGAGCCCGTCACTCTCCCAACCCAGGAATATGCCGCAGCGGCATTCCCATTGACTACTGGACTAGCAGTAATCGAAAGGCTGCATGCGGTGTTTGTTTCTGGTTGAGAGAATGATGCGAGAAACCAGGAGCTGGACTTATGATAGCCAGTAATGAGGTAGAGAGAATCGTTGCTGATTGACGTACGTCCGAGGTGGAAGTATGCGAAGTGATACCAAGCTGCCGCATTTTGCAGTGCTAGTTGGCGGAATTCACTGGCAAGATTATCAGCGAGATCTGCCTTGGCAGCCCCTTCAGGAAGAGCAAGAATAGCACCCTCTGGCGAGGACGAATTAAATTCGTAGCTTAGGCGTGTGTCAATAGATGTGGTTCTGAGAGACAAGGGTAAGTAATACGAAGAAAATGATGTTGTCAAAACGCTTGCTTACGCATTGGGGTGTCCGCTTACACTTCTTGGAACAGTCCTGTGGCTAACCGACTGAGTTGCAAGGACCAGCCCCTTAGTATCAGCGAAAGGAAACTCGTGGACATCTTGACGATTGAGGATTACTTGTCTGAAGTTTGAGGGAACCCCATCAGGGTGATGAATAGGATGGTTTTCGGGTAAACATATGTTGAATAAGACGTCGAAATCTCCGTGCTGTGTGACAAGGCCTACATCTCCGATCTTCAGTCCCGTGCGATGATAGTCTTCGGGTAGCGTGGTAGATAGCCCTGGAAGCCACAATGGATATCCACGAGTTTTGTCCACTTGGGCCATTAGACGAGCATAGACAGCCTTGGGGGATGGCATTGCAAGAAGAACCGGCGGGCAGTCAATAGGATATCATGCATATATTTTATAATGAGATTTTATAATGAGATAGGGGCTCATTGCATCCAACTCCTTAACGTGTGACTACTGTGACTTGTGATCCGAGATGTGACCCGAGCGGATGAGTGAATTTGATTCTGTATCATCTTTTTGCGATAGTACTACAGTTGATATGCTCATAATGCATAACCTCGGGACCTGGCAGTGCCAAATCCCAATGCATTACTGAGACATGTTCAAAAAGGTTGTCACAACAGAGGGTTCCCTTATCCAATAACATATTGCGCGGCAGATTCATGACCATTTCACCTTTCTGCCATCACAGTTCCTTAATGAAGCCCTGTTTCTCTCTATTACATCATATATTCTTCAATCTTTTCTCCTTACTTAGCTCATACTTCTGAATATTTCAGTTATTCATGCTTTGAGCTGGTGTTCAAAAGTGCTGAGCTAGCCTATCAGATGCTGCAATGTCTACATATGTACCCACTGTTCCTCGCAGCCTGGACAAACGTTCCGCGTCGTAACCGTGTTTACATCAGAAATCAATATTGAGAACATCCTTGGGAAGGGTGACACTACGCTTGGTGCTTGCTTGTCGTGATTTCGTCTTGACCATGTGACGTGTAGGGTATAGATATCATAGCCGCCATATTTTCCTACAACTTTTCGGGATCAATTGCGTCCACTCTGTCATACTTTACGTCATCCGTTGCGTCAGTGCGTGAGTGGTCCTGCTCACGTGACAGGAGGCCACATCGTGGCTCTCGCCCTTTCGCCCTAGCCATCTTGCACTCCCCTTCGTGTATCTTCCACCATGAGTACTCACTGCAGCGTTCATGGTCCCATCGCATTTCAGGCGGTCGATCTTTTGAGTTCATCCGCTGCATCAGTGGGTGAGCGATGGTGCTCACGTGACAGGACGCCACGTCGTGTCTCTCGCCCTTTCGCCCTACCAGTCTTGCACTCTCTTCCTGCATCTTCAACGATGAATACTCTCTGTAGTGTTCCCGCTAAGGTGCCAGTGAGCGCGAGGGGTATGGGTATGGGGTGGCCACTGATTTGCACTCTGCACATCCACAACGTGGCTGACCTGTTTTTTTTTTGGAACTTAGCTATTAGCCTATGCGATTGAGGGCGTGCGTGAAGAGAATTTAGCAAGAAAGCAATTTCCACTTCGATTTGCGTGTGCCACTACTTTCAGTCGATGTTGCAAAAGAAACTCTATATCATACTTTGCTACTCCAGTTGTTCGCCCCTCCCCAAGTCATTTCTATATCCGCAGGTCATTTCTTATTTCTATTCATTTCGAGAGCGCCGACGTCATCACTGATCACTCAGGATATTTTAATTACATTGCCCAACTACAAAGTGCCAGTGGCGCTGCCTCTTCCCTTTGAGGCAGCGCCCTTTGCTTACCTCATAGGTAATTCTACGTTTTAATTACCTGGTGCCTCGACTAACGTGGAATCTCTGTGAGTACATCATGGATTTTGTTGCATTCTCAACATCTCTCATGGTCTCGTTACTATAGAATTGATGAATTGATTCACTCGGAGGGCACTGGAGAATTGTCCTCCTGCCCCACCAAAAAACCGTGATTGAAAGCATGATTCACGCCTCGAAAACTGACTCCTCGACGTGAAACCATGATTCGAATGTGGAAGGCGTGATTCAGCAAAGGTCAAGGACACGCGTGTTGTCAGCCTTGTCCCGCCAAAAACCCAAGACTGGCTCTAGCGTGATTCGGACTCCGACGGGGTACGCTTGTTGGTTTGAGACCTGGACAACTCGTCCATTCCTTTGCAACTACTCCTTACAATTTAGACAGCTGGGGGCGTTTCCAATGGCATTGGAAATGCCCCCAGCTGTCTATACTCGGTTAATGGTCGATTTGGACAGCAGTCGTGGATACCCATTATGGATTCCAGAATCACATAGCAGTCTACCTGCAGACTATCATCGCATGGGACTGAAGATGGGAGATATAGGCGTTGTCACCAAGGCCAGAGATTTCGACGTCTTCTTCAACATATGTTCAGAAGAAAATCACCCTATTCATCACCCTGATGGGGTCCCCTCAAACTTCAAGCAAGTGATCCTCAATGATAGAGACCTCATATACCGTTCCTCCATTGATCCCAAGGGGAAAATCCTTAAAACTCAGTCCGTCACTCAAGAGATGCTTCAAGGTTCGGGTGGCTTAGGTGGAAACCTTGCTGCGTAAGTGAGGGCTTTGATAATAACATCATTTTCTTTTTACCACTTGTCCTTGTCTCTCAGATCCACTTCTATTGGTGCAGCCCTCAGCTACGAATTTAGTCCGTCCTCGTCAGAGGGTGCTATCCTTGTTCTTCCCGAAGGGGCCAGCATGACAGATCTCGTCGATGATCACGAATTAAGCGAACTGGCGAAGAAAAATGGGCAGCTTGGTATCACTTTGCGTACTTCCACCTCGGACATACATCAATAAGCAGCGATTCTCTCTTCCTCATCACGGGATATCACAAGGCCAGCTCCTGGTCCTTAGCGTCATTCTCCCGACCTGAAACAAAGACCGCATTTTCTTTTTCGTTGACTACTGGTCCAGTGGTCAATGGGAATGTTACAGCGGCGTATTCCTGTGGTCGGGACACGACAGGCTCTGTCCAGTTTCGTTTAGGTCCCCGCCATGGGTATAGCCAAGAAAACGAAAGCCAAACCTTGTTTATACGGGGTTACAGGATTGTCATGAAAGAGTCGCCTTTTGCTTCGCTACTAGGAGGCCGTGCAAAGGTGTTAGACATGCTCCCATGTCCAGGATTCGATCGAACCCGTCCACCACTCGAGCACCCTTGCGAGGTAGCAGTCAATGGGATTCACCCTGTGATCTGGAGAACTGTCCTCGCGGTAGACAGAGATCTATCTCCCATGCTTCTCCACAAGATGCCGACGAGGAGCCAGATCGGACAGGGGTTGCGGCTGAACGTTCAAGTTCAACCAAGGTACTTAATTGTCCTCTCACTGTCCCTTCCTGGCCTGAATTCAATTACCAGCGCAGTGCGAGCCTTAATTCGACCGAAAATGAACTTGAAGTTCAGTCCATTTATCACTCTGTCGATGAGGAGCCAGGTTCTTCCGCAAGTGCTGCAGAATCGTCCCTTCTTCATGTCTCTCCTCATCCTGAGATCGATGACCAGCGCAATCCGGATATCCGCCCCATCGAAAATGAAATTTCATCAAGTGTCTCAAGTCGCCACTGGTCGCGTTTTGTAAATCAGCTGACGGTGCGGTCTCGTCCAAAGAATCCTCGCCCTACTTCCGACGTCGGCCCCAGCAAGACAGACAAGAAAGGCAAGGGAAGAGCCTACGACTAATCTCAGCAACCAAACGCGTAGGAAGCTACCGATATGCACACCTTCCATACCCTTACTTTCGTACCCAATATCCAGCTCACTTCCCCCCAGACCTGTATGTCCAACCCAGGGACAATGCACTGTATTATGAATCATGATCACCCAGTTATGTACTATACCGCATCCCCTTCCATGTTGTTTCTGAGCATGTGAGCATGCCAATACCTGTAGTAATATACTGTGAAGACCCCACGTCCAACTTTCACAACTTGAAGCGTTCGTGGAAACCGTGGCCAATTTCACGGACCGAACCGTGCACTTAGGAGCGCTGCGCTGTGAATCCAC